>OZ018391.1:39424226-39449516 GCA_963969525.1 Ontholestes murinus
CGCCACCTTGGGTGGCTAAATGAGTGATAGAACAACGCAGGGCTGTCCTAGTCAGGGGGGCACAATGGGCCTAGTGAGGCCTAAGTGCTCTGGTCAATGATTTGATCACCCTTGGCAAACTCAATCCAGAATCCAGAACTTAAATGATGTTTTATACTAAGGTAGTTATTAATAATTAATTTCATTCAAATCGAATAAAGCGTTCAATAGTTATAAACAAAAGAGATAAAAAAATTTTAAACTTTGAAGACAAATTCCGGCTTAACCGTAAATTTTTGGATATAGATAAGTTGTGTTAAATCATCATATTTTGACCCCAGAAATCTATGGTCCAGCCATTTCCCCGCATTAACGGGACACCCTGTATATTTAATAGTATTGATATTATTCGTGTAATTTTATTTTAATCTATTTTATATTTACATCCTTTTATATATGAACACTTTATCTTGGATTTTATTTTGTACATGTGACTTAATTATTTTGTGTATGTATTTTTATTCTACATGTTAAATTACATTGTAGTTTTAATTTTACCTCAAGTTTATCTTTATAAGGTTTTCTTCTAATTTTAATTATACACTTATTTTAAAATGTTTGTTTTTGTTCATCATATTATTTTATCATTTTATCAACTTAATTGTAATTGCTAAAGTATTAGAAAGAGTGTTATTCCAGCAATTAATTGAGTTCCTGATTGATCAAGATGTACTATCAAACCGCCAATACGGTTTCCGGGGAGGAAGGTCAACGACCGACGCAATCGTAGCCTTTACGGAAGAGATCTATGAGGGTTATGAAACGGGTGCTTGCTCAGTATCGACTTTCATGGACTTAACCAAGGCATTCGATTGCGTCTCTCATGAGGTCCTTCTGCGGAAACTATATTGCTATAATTTGTTACCATGTGCGTGTCGTATGTTGAATTCTTATCTTAACAATCGGTCACAGAGAGTTAAATTTAAAGATTGTATGTCAAGCGAACAGAATCTCTACCACGGGGTACCTCAAGGTTCGATTCTTGGTCCCCTACTTTTTTTAATATACATTAACGATTTGCCTGCTCAACGTCTTAATTGCTCACTGATCTTATTTGCTGACGACACGACTGTGAAAAACACATCCGCAAATCGGATAAACGCATTGTGTGAAAATCAGTCTTCAGTTCTTGGAGTTACTGAATGGTTTAATGCTAATAGATTAGTAGTAAATCCAGATAAGTCAAAAACTGTAATGTTTACATTGCAGAAAAATGCTGAAATAAGTTCTGCAAAATTTCTTGGAGTCCATCTTGGCACGAAATTAACTTGGAAAACTCATGAAAGTGAATTGTCAAAAAAACTTTGTAGTAACATATATCTATTAAGCATGCTCAAAACCTCGCTCCCTGATTTTTGCTTGAAATCGGCTTACTTCGCACTAATTGAGAGTCATTTATCATACGCTATTCTGGCATGGGGCCATTCCAGTATAATCACTAGATTATTTTCTTTACAGCGCAGAGCTATTAGAATTATGGATAACGTTTCATATAGAGAAGACTGCAAAAACTCTTTTATTAAACTGAGGATACTTACACTACCATGTCTTCATATTTTAGAATGCCTGTGTTATGTTCACAAACATCTTGAAGAATATAAAATACAAAATCAATTACATGACCATAACACTAGATCAACAACTCAGATTTGTCCATCTTACACACGTTTATCTAAAACAAGGAATGGTATTGACTACTATGGTCCTATAATATACAATACAATCCCCGAAAATGTGAAGTCTCTGCCAATCACAAAATTTAGAACGACTATTAAAGCATATTTATGCCATAAAGCTTTCTACCAAATTTCTGAATGTTTATCAAGTGGCCTTGCAGATATTGTGATGTAATTTTAATTTGTTAAAATGTACCGTATGTTTATTTTATATATTCAAATCTTTTATATTACGATATTTTAATTTCTTTGCTATTTAATCTTTTATTGTGAAGTTGCGTACGCTGTTTTTATATGTTTTTAATTATTTATTGAATATTTTATCTTTTATATACTTTTAATATGTCATTTTTACTAAGATTTTATTTATAGTTTTTACATTTAACATGTTTAATATGTATTTTATAATGTGCTGTGATCTTATTACTGAACTTTTATTTTTACAATTATTTTATATTATTTTATTACATGATCACTTATTTTATATAATTTAAACTATCTGGATTTTCAGCTTGATTTTTTATATTCATATTACCTGATTTAATTTATTTAAAAATTAGTTAGTGCATATACGAAATTTAATTTTAATGCGGTTATACTCATATTGTTAATTTATTGCGGTAAGATGTTCCTTAGAATACTCATATATTTTTGACTTATGTAAACCTTTAGGTAATAACATGAATAAATTTACTTTACTTTACTTTACTTTACTTTACTTAGTACAGCATCTATCTCACCGCTAATATCCATGCGCCAACATTATACATTATTTTAATTATTTGTATTTAATTGCCATTCCTAACCTACGTAAACTAATATGTAATGCACCAATAAATGTATCTTATATAAACTCTTTTTATATTTTTCATGCAACATGCCAGTTTGTCATATATTGGGTCTATAATAAATCCGTTTGTATGCGAACTCTTACCTTGATTTATATACTACTGAATCACCGAAGCTTACATCCAAGAATTCTTATTCATATAAACCCTTTTGAACTCCCAAATATTCTCTCTGCATAAAGAGACAAACTAAGTGAACAAACGCTCATTGAAGTCTATTCATGAGTTTGAGTGGAAGATCGTTTTAAGTAGTATACTCCGCCCGTTCCCCCTTCGGCTAAAATTTTTAGTATTTTTTCAAATTTTGTATATGCTTTTTGTGATATTGTATTAGAAAGGTGAGCAAAGCTGTAATAAAATAAAATAAATAAAAAATATATATTCAGGAAATTTCAACTAAAAGGTTGATCTCTGAATATCATGCTTGGAAATAGAGAATATAAGACACTTTGTGTGTCTGGATCAAAATAAAATATTGAAGAAATGTTTTTATCAAAGTAACTCAATAAGTTATTATACAGGGTGTCCCGTTAATGCGGGGAAATGGCTGGACCATAGATTCCTGAGGTCAAAATATGACGATTTAACGCAACTTATCTAAATCCAAAAATATACGGTTAAGCCGGAATTTGGCTTCAAAGTTTCAAATTTTTTTATTTCTTTTGTTTATAACAATTGAACGCTATATTTGATTTGAATGAAATTTATTTTTAATAACTACCATAATATAATACATCATTTCAGTTATTATGACTATTATTCGTTAACCAGAAGTATAAGAAACAGTAGTACCACCACTTAAAAACTAAAATATTTTTTTATTGGTGGATCTAATAAAAACTAAAAAAATACTACTTGAAAGGGAATATACTTTCTCACGTTTCTTCACTTGGAAAAATGTATTTTGCTAATATTTACTCTAATTGCGTTTTATTATTTTCTGGGCTAGAAGAAAACGGGGTATCTGAAAATTGATTTTTCTTAGCTCTCGGTGATATTTCTATATGCAATCTTTTAGTAGTAGTAGTATTTATTTATCCAATATACATAATCCTTCCTAAATTAAAACATAACAGCAATAAATATTCAGAACATTTTTGAACGCACATGGAAAGCATTCTAAGATTCTTCCACTCTTACCTAATTAAGTTTCGTTGTGAGTGCCAAGCTCTGTTTAATAATTTATCTCATTTAATTTGCAAAATATGGCTTTTATACCGGGTGTTCGATAAAAAACACCCAACGCCATAATTTTGTTATTTATTAACCGATTTGAATTAACTAAAAAAAATTGAATGGCCGTTTAAATACTATGAAATGACATTAATTATATATAGTTTCAAAATTAACTTCATTGATAAATGACAGTCAACTTTAAATTTTTAAATAGCTGCATATACTTTTCTTATTTTTTTATACTAGACATTATTTTTCTGAATCCAGTGACGCCCAATATGTTGATTTTAATTTAATATTTATGTGAGAAAAAAAATATAATAAATCTTATTCATATGATACTTTCGTATAAATGTTGTAAAGTAATGTCAACCATTTGTTATTAGTCTGTGTTTCACAAAAAATTACGTTTGTTTGTTCCGATTTTTTAAGGCACACTAAATCTATACGAAAATATCATATGAATAAGATTTATTATAATTTTTTTCTGATATAAATATTAAATTTATAAATAAGTAATTGTAGAGGCTTTTACTTCGTGATACATTTTATGATTCAAAATAAAATTAAACGATTAACTTTGTTTTTATCACTTTTTTAATAACACTTGTTACTAGTTTCGACAACTTCAGCTTGTCATTATCAAACAATTAATATTTAAAATTACAGTTGACACCAAATTTATAACGCATTGAAAAGCTGGGTGAACATAAGGTTAGTTTGGTCATTAATGATGGGGATGTCCGGATTATCATTTAGCTTGAAGATCTCAATGGACTCCAGTAAATCCATCTTAAGTCCCTTTTCGGCGAAGTGGATTACTTCGAGTGCGTTTTCTTCAAATGAGAGACCGTTTTTCTTAATGTGATTAGCGAATGATGATTTATGCCGTTTTTATATGCGCTAATGTGTTCTTTTAATCTTGTGTTAAAATTGCGTCCCGATTTGGGAATTTTAAGGAAACATTAATATTATGTTTTTCTAAAATGGATTTAATTTTGTGTGTGATATTGCCGAAAAATGTCAGTATTTTAAAATTTGAATTTTGTTTTGTATTATTAACTGCACACAAGAATTTTTTAATAGAGTCTCTTGTTTTTGAATTAATTTATCTATTAAATTATGTGCATAACCATTGTTTATAGCAAGGGACTGGATGGTTTTTATTTCATTCTTGTAAGATTGGTCTGTTAATGGAATTGTTTTTGCTCTGTAAATCATGGTTTCGAATGCGGCTAATTAAATTAAAATATCCGTGAAAGTAGGTTTTCTATAAATATCAAAATTGTACGTATTATTTATGGTTCTAGTTATTGAGAGATCTAAGAATTTTATATTTTGGTTAACTTCTTTTTCTAGTGTGAATTTTATATTTGGATGTATGTTACTTATTTCGTTGAGAAATTGATCTAGTTGCCTGTCTGTTCCTCTGAAGCAAGCAAGTATGTCATCGACATATCTATACCAGAACAGAATGTGTGATTTGGCTGAATTTAATTTTAATATTGTTTTGGTTATATTATGCATAAAAATTTCTGCTAGTAAAGGACTCAATGGAGAGCCCATTCCTAAGCCTCCCTTTTGCTTATAAATTTTATTCTCAAATGAAAAATTATTATTGTCTAAGATGATTTTAATTAATTCTAAAAATTCATGTATTATAACCGGATTGACAGTACATTCTTCTAAAGTTTGTTGTACTAGTTTTATGCAGTCTTATGGTGGAATGTTCGAGAACATATTGCTCACATCGAACGAGACTAATTTGGAGTTTAATTGAAGCTGATGTTTTCGTAGTTGTTTTGTTAACTCGATGGAATTTTCTTAAAAATAATCATTGGTAGAATATATAGACAGACAACACTAATTTCACATACCATGATTGTATTCACGTTTACGTTCATCACTTATTTGACTTTCTACCTGGTGTTTTCTTTTTCTCTCTTATTAGAAGAATCTTTTGCACTTTGGTAAACCGAAAATCGTTCATATTACACATAATGGCAGCTAAAATTTTCTTAGATTAAAAAAATAATGGATATTCTCTCTATCTAATACTACTTCTTGCTAGGACTTTTAAATTATTATTAAAACTATTTTGATATCCTTATTTGTTAAACGAAAAATGCATTATTCAAGGTAAAATTTCATTTCAATAAGCTATCCACCATCTTTTTCAAGTATTTACTCTGGTGGTCTATTTATATCTGTAATATAAATTGCTTGTTGAATTATCGTTGTGCTCAAATGACCTGCAAGAGTTTTGGTGGTTCATTTCATGGCCCGTTTGTAGGTTATGTTGTGACAATGATGACGTGGTCTACTTTTGTTTTACAGAGTTTTTATATTTTTATATTATTGCCGAAATTCACCTGTTAGCTTGTTTGATCACAAAATTTACAATGTATTTGATAAACTCCTTGGTTTTCGTGTAGTATTCGGTCTTTGTGTTTATCTGTCAAGTTTTTGATTTTCGTAGTGGTTGTAAATGCTGTTGTTATTTTGTGCTTTTTAATAAGAGCTATTTTATTTGTTATATTTCTTATATATAGAAGCGAGGCCCTTGTCAATAGCTGGTATACCTTATTAATAATTTTAATGTATTGGAGCAACGCCTCTTTGACTGTTTTTAGTCTGTTTCCTTATTTGTTCAATAGGAAAAACGTTGCGCACTCTTCCTCTTCACCCCACATAAAAAGTCAAGGGGACTAATATCCGGAGATCTTGCCAGCCATTCAATGTGACCTCTTCTTCCAATCCATATACTGGGAAAAACTTTGTCTAAATATCTATGAACGATTATAGCATAATGGGGTGGAGCTCCGTCCAGTTTATAGCATTTTCATTTATCAGGTAAATCCGAATCTAACGCATTTGGAAATAAAGTGGCTAACGCTGGCGTGAAGTCGTCTTGAAGAAACGTGAGATATATTACTCCATAAAAATTACTATCGAAGACTACTGGTCCTTCAATCTGATCACCCATTAATCCAGCCCATACATTGACTTTTTGCGGAAACTAAGTATGAGTTTCTCGCATCCAATGAGGGTTATGGTCAGTCCAATAACGATAATTTTGTCGATTAACGTCACCATGTAAAGTAAAAGTACTTTCGTCGGAAAAAAAGAATTGATGCTAATGAAATGGTTATTGTCGATCAATTTCATCATTTGCTTGCAAAATTCGATTCGGCGGTCCGGGCCATCCTCCGTTAATTCTTGCCTGCATCTTGTAAGGATGCAGCTTGGCTAATTTAAGAATTTCTAGGACAGTAGTATAACTAATCTCGTTGTCAAGGGCCAGTTGCCTGGCTGGAGTCACCGATTTTCGTGAGTTAATATCTGTGGTACAGCCCTGACATTACCCAAATTGTGGTATTGTGTTTCAATTTTGCTTATGGTACCTTGGCTAATGGGTGGTATATCCGGATGCTGTTCTCGAAATAACTGAGCAACCTCAAGCTGACTTCATCTTCTGTAACTCATCATCATCATCATCAGAATCTCGCTACGGAGATTTTCAGTTAAATACAGCATTTTAGAAACTACTTTAACAACTTTTCGCGCGTGTGTGACTGCTTTGGTGATTATTATTATCTCTAGTAACTAAGCTTCAAAGCATCAAAATTATTCAAGAAATAATTAGTGCGTTGTATTCCTTGCGAATAGATCTTTCAAACGAGGTGTCACTTTAAATACCTTCCCTTTTGAAAAAAAAGGTCAGAGGTGGCTAGGCACTTCTGGGAACAGATAAACAAACAGCATATACATAGAAATGAGTGTTTCGAATTTTTTTTTCAAAAATCGCCTATATCGAAGTTATGAATTTTATTCCAGTTGAATATATTGTTGTTGATGTTAAAGTTAAATACAAGCAACTATTATCAATCAAATACGGCATATTTTAATAATTTTTAATACCACCAAAAATCGCATACATAGTACTAATTAAAAATTATATTTTTTCATTAGGGCAGATATAGCAATTAATATATAATACTTTATTGAAAAATAAATGAAGAAGAAGATAATACTACAGTTTATAAAAATATATTTTTAAATATTTAAGATTTAATTGAGCATATGATAAGTCAAACTTACTCAATTAAGATTAAGGGTTATTTTTCTAATTTCTATTGTAAAAAAAGTTTAGTTTAAGAAGCCAATATATACCTATCTACTTTCAAAAATTGATTATAATTTACTATTTGTGTCAGTAACCAAATTTCCATTCGGTGTAGTTTGGCTGATTATTTTCCATATTTTGATATTTTATTCAGTATGTTTATAGTAATTTCTTAAACCACCTACACGAAATTGTTTTTCCATTTTTATCATTTATTTTGAAATTTTTAATTGAAAGTATAATAAATATTAATGTATTGAATTGACGAGGCGGAACATGATGAAACTCCATAACAAATTGAAATAAAACAACACAGTTGGAAGGGTTTCACATTATTCATATTATTATTCATCTGCCTGATGAAGCCACTGTGTGGCGAAACATGTTGCAGTGTTCAACAATAAATGTGAAACCCTCCCAACTGTGTTGTTTTATTTCAAATATTAATGTACTCATAAAAATCGCATTTTCAAATATTTCTATTTATTTGGCATAAGTTTTACACAAACAATTCTACAAAAAAAATAAGCATATACTGTTAGATATGTACAACATATTAGTCGAAAAAATAGTGCCTATATTATTTGTAAAATTTTATATCATTTTCCCTGATTTAATTAAATTTTAAGGCCCAGATTATTTGTATAAGATTTTTTTAGAATTTTTTTAAGGCCCACTTTATTTGTATAAGATTTCTTTTAGAAGTTAATATTTTCTAGTATCAGTAAATAATTATTATTTAGTGTTTGTGTGAGAAATCCAATTTTCAATTGGTGTAATTTGGCTGATTATTTGCGATGTATTGTACTAGTTATAGTCTGGATCGTTGGTTTGATTTAATATGTTACTAGCGATTTATATAACCTAATTTAGATGGTATTACGAAAAATTGGTAAAATTAGTAAATATTATTTGCCTTTCTCTTCGTCGTCTCATGATATATCTAGACTGCAAATACTTTTTGTAGTTCTATAGGAAACTCCTTTGGCCGATCTTACGCAAACTCACATTTTAATTGTTTATTTGGAACTTTTTTATTGAAAATATAATACATTTTTTAATACACTCATAAAATATCAATTTTAAATTGTTTTAGAGGATTTCGAGTCGTTCTTGACATTCTGACTTAAGTTTTACTCGAACAATTCTACAGAAACTTGATTTTAAATAATAAAAATATTTTATAGATTTTTTTAATTTATTTAAATTCATTTCTAAAACGTAGTTATATTAAAAGGACAGAAAATAATAATCCCAGCAATTAAAAAAAATTAAACGCATTTTTTGAGCCCAAGGTGTTAAGTAATTCCTACTTTCTTTTCTAATTATTGCAAAAAATGACCAACAATATATGCAAATCGTGCATTTGAACCTGAATATAATCGAGTGCAGAGTGAAAGCTACCATTTTGCAATTTTAACTCTTGACAATAAACATTTGCATGAACATAATACTTTCAAGTTTAGAATACGGTGACCGCACGAAATTAATTATGTGTCGATATGGATCAGTGACAGGAAGTTAAAAACAATGCATTGATTTTAAAACGGCCTTATATCAAACGAATTGCTAAAATAATAATTTTATATATTTTAAATTATAAATACATAATTTAAATAATGAGAACTAAAATTTAGAACACATAGATTAATAATAATAATTTTATTTACGTAAACTGTTTTAAATTGCTCTTAAAAAATAAATAAATACTTCTATGTACACGAAATATTAAAATATATATATATATTAATTATTCCGTGGAGTATAATGTACATTCAATTAAAAACTTATTACAGAAGAATTAAATAAACGAAATCATAACGCACTATGAAAGGTGTTTGCAAAAAAACTATTCACAAGATTATTTCTAGCAAAATTTATTCTATGAATTATTATGAATTATTATTGACTATTCCACTCCTATTGCATGTAGCCAATGAAAAGGAGGCATGTGTTATTTTTTAGTCAATCACGTCAATTTATAAGTGAATAAACACCAAGTTGCTGTTTATTCACCTGAATAACCTGAAGTTAGCTATTTCCCGACAAATGAATTGAATTAGCCTTGATAAAAAAGCGAAAAACGTTGTTTATGCGTATGTCAGTTGCAAGTAGGTTATAAAATCAAAAGGTTTGGTAAAACTTCATCATCCATAATAAATGCGATGGTGGCAAGTTCTGTACCAAAAAATAAAACTAAAACGAGATCGTGTGTTTGGAAACGATTTGAAGAATTCTGCGCCGATAAAAACTACCAGTTGTTAGCAAAACTTCAATGAAAACTCTTGCCGCGATTATGATGACTGGGCGTATAATATGAAGAAGGTAAATGCAAATGATTATAAGGGAGGTGTTATTTAATCAATGTCGAATTTTTCGACCAAAATACTGCAGGAGATATATCATAAAAATTTTAATATAAATATTGAACCATTCACCGATATTCGTTTCAAGTCGTGGAATAGTCTTTCCAAATACCATTCGTGATGACAATTAAATCGGAATAAATTTTGTTTTTAGCGCATTCAAGTTTGTTGCTTATTCGCGAGTTTTATTCGAGCAACTGATAGAAAAAAACACTCGCCTGGCGGCTCGTGATTTTTTCGTGACAGTTGCTCTCATTAAAATCGCTAAGCAACAAACTTTCATGCAAAAACAAAATTTATTCGAGTAAATTGCCATCACTTATGGTATTACTTGTGAAAATATTTTTTGATTTATAGGAGTACATTCTAACTCTTTGGAAACTTAATTACTGTTACAAGCAGCTACTCTCAATAATACCACTAATTCATTTATTATAGAAAAAAAAATCGTCATAAGTCGTTAATATATTAAACTATGCAGTTGTAGATAAGTCAATATATTGGAATAATTTCCTTGAGCATGTGATCTGCCCAGTTTGTATTCGGCATATCTTTTTTATTGTTCATTGCCAAATAAAATCAAAAGTATTGGACCACAATGGAATCCTTAAGGAACACCAGGGGTAATATTTATTAGCTGAAAAAAAAAGTTTCCGACTCTAAAGTAACTGTAATCTGCCCCCAGAAAGGACTACAGCCAAATTACAATGAGATTACCGAAACCCATTCTAAGCATTTTTATAAATAAAATATTCTGATATATTCCATCAATAGCCTTAGAGAAGTCAATATTTATTACATCTATCTACTTGTTAGTCTCTAAGGCATTTAAAGAAACTGTATGCCAGTTACCATAGATATATTTTTAACAAAACTATGCTGATAAGGAGAAATAATAGAAATAATATTTTTACATATCCAATTGCTGAGTAGCAATTAGTTTGTCTAATAGTTTTGAAAATATAGATTGAATTCAGACAGATCTATTAAATGAGATTTACATCAAATTTGAGAATCCCAACCCGGAAAATGTTTACTACACTAAAGTTTGAAAAAAAATATGTGAAATTTAGTTATTAAAAAATGACAAGATTTAATTAGAATAAATTATATTGTTACTTTAAAGTAATAAAATATACGTTTTAAGTAATGAAAGATCAAAATATGTCCATGTGTGAATTAATATTAATTAATTTATAATTTAATTAATATAAGTAAATAACTATGTATGTTAGTTTACTACATACATAATTTGTTTTTTTTTTTAATTTTAAGAATTAATAAACAAACTGAATAAACATATAGCAAAATAAATATTATTTCAATTTTATTTGAATTATTTTCTAATATTTGTAAATAGTTTATAGTTCTATAGTTAATTGTAGTATAATATAAATTAAGTTCGAGAACGGACTGTTTTTTTCTCCGCTTGGTCAAATTAGCATTTCATTTCAAATTATTATTAATGACTCGGTTTAATCGAAGCCTCGACAATCTTACGTCATGACTGCAGCATTCTCACTTTATGCAAGCAAAACCTAATTTTACCAGGAAGCTCTATTCAAATCGAAACGTCCAATTTACCATTTCTTGAATAATACAAAACTAATTTAGTATAATCAGGAATTCCATTTCGTTAATCGAATATGAAATTACTTTAATTATGGCCCCTTGGGTATAACGAAAATCGAACCGAACCGTGGAAGTTATTTAGTTATTAATACTTATCGTACATATGAGAATTATTGTTACATGTATTTAATGTACTCGTAATTTACCTTGAAATTTCATTGATTTGGTTTTTATAGTATTTACCAGGTAAGGGTTATTATTATTCAGAAGAAACATTATTAATAGTAAATAACATTTTTTATTAGTCCAATCAAAACAATATCATTAATAATTAATAAAAACGACTAGCAGCCCAGCGCACACAAACATTACTAATACATTTTTTAAATTTTATTCTTTTTATTACAAAAAGGTTAAAATTATATTACATACATGTTTATTAAAACAATAATTCGTTTGTTTCCTTTTACTTTGAAACGTGATTTAGAGGTATTTTTATTTGAAAACTGAATATTTTTCAAAAAAGAAAATTATAAACAGATAAGGGCGCATCCGACACATATCTTTACGTGTTGTATCATACGATGTGAGCGCATTTTGGTTTTAAAGCGTGATTTATGCCTACATCCTATGTAGGCCACAATATCCACAAAGAAGGAAAATGCAGAAAGTCATGGGCAAATCCCAGAAAATTATTACAAATACTTTTAAGAACGATGTTGAAGCGTTTTTAGTAAATTTATTTTAGTATGTTTATTTAACTCATGTACCTGTGGACATTAAGAATAATAATAATAATTATTATTAATCTGTCTGAAAAAACAATCGCTTCGGAAAGAAGGCTCGCCTCTGCATTTGGTGGGAAATAAAGAACGTGCTTTATTATGAATTATTGCAAGCTGGTGAAACAGTTACTCCCGACTGTTACCAACATCAATTAATTTGCTTGAGTCAAGAATTGGAAAGAAAACGGCCGTCTACTGGCAAAGGAGAATGCTGAGTGAAATTGTTGCCGGGCCACAATACAAATGACATCATAATGATTCTTGCTTGAATTTTTCGATATCAAAATTTTGTGCAGTTGAAAAGGAAAATCCCGAAGATAGAAGGAGGGAGTAAGATATATAAGTGATAACAAAAACAGTCTTACGTTGGCATCTTGGCATTCATCTATTGTGGAGTCCACCGTTTTACTTTGATGATCCATAATCCAGTTGAAATCTATTTAAATCGAAGCACATATCCACAAACTCATGCATACACATGTACAAATACCATTTTACAATTATTTATTCCAGGATATTGATATTTAAGTAAGAAATAGAAGGATTGATGTTCTTCGACTAAGACTATTGAAAGAACTTAATTATACTAGTCACATATAATTATAAAGCACTTTATGTTAATATTTGTTGAAGTATTTTTCTCATCGTTAAAAATGAATAAATTCCTCTGCTTTTAAAATTTTAAAATCACTAGCGTATTTACCACCTAGTGAACTACTAGCTTTCAATTATGAATCTTCTTTGGAATAAGGTAAATAAAACACTTGGTTTAAATATTGTTCCCCGTCAACAACAGTCACGGACCGGTTTCTTAGGAGGTATTTAACTCTCCGAATTAACCATCGATACGATAAAAAACGGCCGTCTACTGTCAAAGGAGAATGTTGAGTGAAATTGTGAAATTGAAATTGGCACCTTTATGATTTTATCGTAAATTTCACAGATTTAATGTTGAAACTGTGACATATCTTTTGCCACACAGTAGCTTCATCAGACAGATGATTAATGATTGTCTTAGACTACATTTCCTTAAATACTAATACATTAGAGTAGGGAGATAAGTTGTATAAAATTGTATGATTCAATAATTATGGACGATCACTTTGTGTTATAATTATAACTTAATTAGGGGGCAGTTGTTGACACCTAGTTGAAGCAAGTACTTCATTCGGTTGATTGGTCTTTTTTACTTAGCCAAAACTGAACAGGTTATGAAATGTGACTCCAAAGACACTTTGGAATTTTTTAAGGCATGGCTGCGATCATTGGACCACTTAATTGTTTAGAATTATAGGTAACTCAAACTGGAATTAGCGAAAACTCTTAGTAAGTAATTTATATAGACGCCAAGTTGTAGTATTAATATACTAATTAACAAACAAACAAATCAACAGTTCTGGACCACTGACACTTTCATTGGGCCACTAAGTTGCTATTATTGGACCACTGTAAATTTGTATATAATATGGTGATTTCATCTAGTTGCAATGTCTGTAATAAAGGATTTATTCAAATCAGAATATCTTTCTTTGATTTTGACCAGATAAATACTCAAGATGTGCAAGTGTCGCAAATATATCTTTTCAAAGATTTGCTGACACCTGTACAATCTTCATGAATCCATTTTTTACAAACAAGGAATCTTATCACGTCTGTCTACTTTCACAGCTTTTTTAAACAATTTACAATACCAATTATTTAAACTGTCATTCTTTTTTCTTCGCTTCTGTTTTGGTGATATTTTGTTTGTTGATTCTAGAGTTGATTGATAGCTTGAGGATATTATTTCTTTAGCACATTGAGTAGATCTGCTTCTTTCTTTTAATTTGTACACAACGTTTTTGGCACTTCTATATAAATTTCATACCTTGAATTCGCAATTTGTTCAGACACAGTAGCCATTGCAGGCATCTCTAGTATTCCTTCCGATACTTGGTATCCCATTACAAATTCTTAACTTTCAAAAACAGATGCATTTAAAGAAAAAATTCAATCTTTCGAAATCCGTTCATGGCGGTACCAACAATGGCTGCTCGAGAATATGCTTTTCCAAAAAGTCCAGACCCTTGAAATTATAACTATACCATGTTCTTGAGCATATATTATAGCATCCAAATTTTTTGTATGAGTTGTATGTCCGTCCAATATTAAGATAACTTTATTATTCATAGTTGACTCTATCCACTATCTGGATTGAAAGCAAATGTAATGTTGAGCCAGGTGGTGCTCCATCTTTTATTTCATTCTTTTCTCTTTTTCGCTTAAAAATGATAAGCGGTGGTACGAAAAATCCAGCAGCATTAATACAACATACGGATGTCGTTGTTTTACCCCGCTCACCACTTGCAATTGTCCCTACTTGATGTTTACCTTTTAGTGTTAATCTTTCTTGTTTTTCTCTGTACGGTAGAGAATCCAGTTTCATTCATATTGAATATGCGATCTGGCGTATGAATATTGTTTGTGTCCATGCAATTTCTTAATATTTCAAAAAACTGTTTAACGGCAACATGATTAAACCCTGTTGCTCTATTAAAAGAAGTAGCTTCCGCGACGATATTAAGGGGTTAGGCCACTCTAGACTAGGAAAAAAAGGTCCTTTTCTAGATTTTTTTAAACAAAATCTAAAAGTTCTATTAAAAAACTGTTTTATATCTTTATTGTATGCATATTGAACTTTATTTTCAATTTTTTTAAAAGAAAATTTACAAAAATAACGTAACAAAATAAAGAAAATGGCGGTCCCTCTCGGAGCGTAGGGCAAAACGGGCCAAAAAAAGATTCTGGAAACAGCAATGGACCTCGTACAAAAAAGTAAATGTTTTCTGAATCTCTGATGGATACTTTAAAAAAATACGGGCCGGATTTTGAAAATGTTGATTCTAAACAAAAAGGCGCACGTTTGAAAAAAAGATCATTTTTCGGGCTCCTCGTATAAAAACGTTCATAAAAAAGGTTAGTTAAGTTAAGTTAAAACAAAAAGCCCTCGTATTTTTGTAGTATTTTTTATGTAGATTAAGAAATAAACAGATTTAGACTGATTGATTAATTTGTATTTGAGATTTCTTTTCGCCCGATTTTAAAAACATGGTTTCGAGAAAAACGCGATTAGTTTCGACTCATAGTTTTTCATAGAAATAATGTGTTTATCTCTAGCCTGCAATGCCTGCGCCATAAAATTGACCTTCCAGATTCATTTTCTCATCGTCCTGATCCTTTCTTGTTAATTTCTGCGCCATTCGAGCCTCTTTTGCAGCATCAGTCAGCGCGTGCTCAGATAACTGGATGCGGCGCTCGTCGCAAAAATCGTAGCAGTTTTGTCCGATTTTTATTCCCAGGACTTGCATAACCTTTATTATGCTAAATAAGCCGTCGTTGAATACATACATGGTCATATTAGCTGCAATATCTAACACCACTTATCCACTGGAAGTTGATTTTGGAGCCATCGACCACGCAACGGAATTGAAACCAACCGATAAGCGTTACCAAGCCGAAGAATGACGAAAAACCGCATTTTCTCCACGATCTATCATCTGAGACAATAAATCCGTGATAATTTTTAAAATATTGATTTGGCTCTTCTTTTTCTGCGCTTTTCACAAGTAATACCATAAGTGATGGCAATTTACTCGAATAAATTTTGTTTTTGCATGAAAGTTTGTTGCTTAGCGATTTTAATGAGAGCAACTGTCACGAAAAAATCACGAGCCGCCAGGCGAGTGATTTTTTCTATCAGTTGCTCGAATAAAAATCGCGATTAAGCAACAAACTTGAATGCGCTAAAAACAAAATTTATTCCGATTTAATTGTCATCACGAATGGTATTTGGAAAGACTATTCCACGACTTGAAACGAATATCGGTGAATGGTTCAATGTTTATATTAAAATTTTTATGATATATCTCCTGCAGTATTTTGGTCGAAAAATTCGACATTG
The DNA here is from genome assembly GCA_963969525.1 of Ontholestes murinus. Taxonomy (NCBI): domain Eukaryota; kingdom Metazoa; phylum Arthropoda; class Insecta; order Coleoptera; family Staphylinidae; genus Ontholestes; species Ontholestes murinus. The sequence continues at coordinate 39,440,755 of OZ018391.1, forward strand.
ATTAAATAACACCTCCCTTATAATCATTTGCATTTACCTTCTTTATATTATACGCCCAGTCATCATAATCGCGACAAGAGTTTCCATTAAAGTTTTGCTAACAACTGGTAGTTTTTATCGGCGAAGATTTCTTCAAATCGTTTCCAAACACACGATCTCGTTTAAGTTTGATTTTTTGGTGCAGAACTTGTCACCGTCTCATTTATTATGGATGATGAAGAGTTACCAAACCTTTTGATTTTATAACCTACTTGCAACTGACATACGTAGAAACAACGTTTTTCGCTTTTTTATCAAGGCTAATTCAATTCATTTGTCGGGAAATAGCTAACTTCAGGTTATTCAGGTGAATAAACAGCAACTTGGTGTTTATTCACTTATAAATTGACGTGATTGGCTAAAGAATATCACATGCCTCATTTTCATTGGCTACACGCAATAGGAGTGGAATAGTCATACATATTTTGCACAGAGTTTCAGTTGCTTCACTAATTGTTTTGACAATTTTCACCTATCAAATACTTCAGCGCGGCTTTTAAATAAATTTCCCCATATTCTTAAGACTCTAAACTATACTTTAAGCCAAAAAAAAAACATTTTTTTCAAAATTCCAGAGTGGCCTTACCCCTTAATTGATAAGATAAGATAAGATAAGATAATTTTATTGTAGAGCACCAGTACGGCGATTACATAGTCAAAAATACAAAATATAAACATATAGTTTAGAATATTAAAAATAAAGTAAAATAACAAAAGGTTACAATGTTAAAACGTCATATTACTAAAGTCATAATAATTAATAATTGAATGAATTTCAAACCCATACAGTTGTATTAATATATTCTTGATAACTGTAGAATGATTTTGCAATTAGAAACTCCTTAAGTTTGCGTTTAAATAAAGGTTTACTTTTATTTAATAGTATGTGCTTTAGATGAGCTGGTAAATTATTATAGGCCTTGATCGCGTTAAAAGTTGGGCCTTTCTGAAATAACGCTCTTGAGTGCTGCGGTATACGAAAATCACTATTATTGCGTGTAGTCATATTAGTGTAAACATCATTATTTTGAATAAAAGTTCCTTTATGTTTTATAAATAACATTATAAGTTTGTAAATGTACAGGCCAGGTAAGGTCATAATGTTTAATTTTGCAAATAGGTTCCTAAATGGAGTGCCATATGGTAACTTTAGAATATACCTAATTATCTTTTTTTGTGCGATAAATACATTTTTTGAGAGGTGCGATACACCCCAACACTCAACACCATAAGATAACCTGCTCTGCGCATAATAGTACATTTTCAGAATGTTAATATTCACTATTTGTGAGAGATTTCTAATACAATAACCTATCTTATTGAGTGCATTTAAAAGATTATTTATTTGTGATTCCCATGTTAAGGATCTGTCAATCAAGACTCCTAAAAATTTTTGATTTTCGTCTTCCGGAATAGACTTTTGATTGTGGCGAATATTTAAACATACTTTGGAAGTTGGTTGGGTATTAAAGTTGAGGATACCAGTCTTGGTCAAGTTTAAATTAAGGCTATTCCGTGCACACCATTCTGACATACCAGCGACTGCATTATTAGCTATGTTGACTAAAGATGGAATTGAAGATGAATTTATAATCAACGATGTGTCATCAGCAAACTGAAATACTGATACATTTGCTGCCTCAAGATGTTGGTTAAGGTCATTTATATATAAAAGAAATAGGAACGGCCCAAGAACAGAGCCCTGCGGTACACCTCTTCTTGAAATCGCGTCACTAGACATGGTTCTTAATAAGGTATTATTTTTTATATGTGTTATACAAGTTCGGTGCTTTCTGTTAGACAGATATGATTTTATAATATTAAGAGCAGTTCCTCTTATACCATAGCATTCCAGTTTGTGAATCAATAGACCATGATTAATTGTATCGAAGGCCTTTGACAAATCAAAATATATACCCGCTACTTTTTGCTTTTGGTCTAGATTTTCAATAATTGAATTGATAGAACTGTAAATAGCATCTTCGGTAGATCTGTCTGGTAAGAAGCCGAATTGATGTTTATTTATTATATTGTTTTTTGTTATAAATCTCAGTAAGCGGATATATAATAACTTCTCAAATACCTTTGCAAATGCTGGAAGGATAGATATGGGTCTATAGTTATCCAAAGAATTTCTGGGACCTTTTTTAAACACTGGGATAATTTTTGCATATTTCATTTTAACCGGGAAATTTCCTGATTCAAAACAATTGTTTATAATAACTGATAATGGTTCTGAAATAATAGAGGCAACATATTTAAGTAGACAGCATGGAATATCGTCCACTCCAGCAGATGATTTAGAGGAAATTTCAAGTAAGACAGCTTCAACTTCAGAGGGAGTAGTTGGTTCAAGAAATATAGTGTAAGGGATAACAGGAATTTGATAATTTTTCAATTTGAGATCACAACCACAAATTTCATTAAAATATCTATTAAATTCGTCCACAATCTTGGTTGGTTCTGAAATATCCGTTGAACTGATTGAAATAGAACTTATTACATCTACTTTATTAACAGTTTTAGAGTGGGAATTCAAGATATTCCATATTTTCTTCGGTTTGTTTATCGATTTTTCAATAATATTTTCATAAAACTGTTTCTTTTTGTCTTCAACGTATTTTCTATGATTTTTTTTCTCTTCTTTGTACATATCTAGTAGCTGTTTAGAGTGTCGACTTAGATAAAATAGGTCTCTCAGTTCTGCAGATCGTCTCTTTATATCTGGTGTTACCCATGATGAATTACACGATTGAATGCATTGCTTTTTTAAAGGGAAACATGTGTACATATGGTATTGAAATGTTTCTACAAAATTATTGTACTGCATATTTGTATCTACCGATGAATTATCTATGATACTAAGCCAACTTTCATTTTGTAATTTTTCTTTAAAACTTGATATGTTTTCAGAATTATATGATCTAGTAAATTTAAAAATGTTATTACTTCGATTTAAATTTAAAGCAAATTGAACAATTTGATACGTGTGGTCTGAGAGTAATGAATCAGTGACATTACAAAAAATTGGGTCTATATTTGAAAACACGTTGTCGATACAAGTTGCTGAATTGTCTGTTATACGCGTAGGTGCATTAATACATTGCTTGAGCCCCAACGAACTGAATATACTTTTAATTCGACCACTACTTCGCGAATTTATTAATAGATCAACGTTCATATCACCACAAAAAATGACACGTTGATTTCTGATGCATACGACTTCTAGTAGCTTTTCAAGGTTGTCGCAAAATGTATTAACATTCCCCGCAGGTGATCTGTAAACAGAAACAATGACAATAGACAGACTTTTCGCTTTCAATTTTACACAACAGTACTCGAAATTCCTGTCAATATTAGGTATGTTTACAGTGAATAGTTCGTATTTTATATTATATTTAGTATATATGGAAACTCCTCCCCCTATCATATTAGTACGACAATAGTAGTTGGCTAAGTTGTATTTACAAATAATATATGATGTTATTTCATCTGTTTTCAGCCAGTGTTCATTTATACATAATATGTCGGGAAACTTAAGTTCGTTTAATAGGATTTGAAATTCATTCAACTTTGAGCGAAAGCTGCGAATATTTAAATTAAATACGGTCAAAATATTTGATGTAGTATTGCCTGGTTTATATATGGATCGGATTCCTGATGTAGACGTGGTGTTAACAGGAATACTTCTAATTATTGGATCGCTTTGATGTCCATTGTCGTGCGCTAATGAATTGGTTGCGTCTTTTTGGGTGATTGACTGTGTGTGGGCGCTTTGCTCGAAAAAATCTAACTTTAATTCCCTGCGGCCACTTTGTGGTGTCAAAGATATCTAAGTCACTCATGTTCTCCGGAAAACCAATTTTGAATGAGGAATATTTATCCCCCGATTCCATGTCTTCTTTAGTATATTGAGTTATGGCGTAGTTACTGTCACCAAAATGTTCTATCAAATGAGAATTCAGCTCAGTTGTGTTGTAGCTAGATATAAATCTATCAACATACAGCCATTTTCTTTTTAAAGGAGCATAGGCCACGTTATTAATTCCTTGTCCAATGGCGGTTTTGGGTTGTATGTGCGTTGATTCAATTGGAGATGTAATTGATTCGGAAATGATACTAGTATTTTGATCAGGAATACTAATTTCAACAGCTGATTGATTTTTGTCACATATTTTTTTAATACGTTTAGGGGTTCTTTGTTTTTCATTGCATTTATTTTGTTTGAGAGGAATGGTTGGTGTATTATTTTTGTTAAAAATAGTATTCGATTCCAACACTAACTCCAAGAGCTCACAATGTTTTCTTTGAATTTCAGATTTTTCGGTCAGCTCTTTAATTATACGATCTTTGTGATCAAGTAGTGAGTTCAAATGTTCTATTTCAGATCTTAGTTCTGTTACTTGGTCGTCTAAATTTTTGTTAACGAGGTCAGATGTAACTTCTGTTTCAATAGGCTGAGATAGTGGCATAGAATCACAACAAATAAATTTATTGTTATCAAGTCTTCTCATATGTTTACGCTTTTTGTTTTCGAAACAGCCTACATGAACTATTCGTGCACATTGTGTACACGTTAGTTTTTTGTTCTCATTGACAACTGCCGCTTTACAGAAATCGCATGCATGCTGGTCCATCATAATTAGAACCAGAATTACAATAAAATAAAAACTAAATTATATTTGATATCGAGATTATGAAATTGCCTGGAATATGTTTACACTCAAAATTCTTATTCGGCGTGTATCAATTTATTCCCGTCCGCTGATTTTCACGTTATATGCGCGCGCCGCACCGTTTTAGTATCGCACCTCGGATCGACTCCTCGGGAGGTTAAATACTCGCAGCGCTCACACGTGGACTATATATTAACGCGAATTTTAACTTACGTCTTTATTTTAAATAAGTCACTATTAGCTTACAGTAATCACTGATTATTCACTTCACTAACTTGCAACTCTTGTGAATTGAATGTCATTATTTACCCCGTTTTTCGATGTAAAACTGTTACTATATCACACACACTTGAGGCAAGAATTTCAAGATGATACCACAACAGTAGTCAAAAATAATGTTGGCGAATCTATACAAAATAAAATCAACGTGGGCAACCAAATTTTGAACTGAATTGAATATAATCAAATAAATAACACAGTACATTTTACTCCATTGACGTCTCCATCTACATCAACCGATGCTGCAAAATTATCGCCTCAATTTCGTTTTAATAATTGTACAATCCAAAATATTATTACGTACCTCAAAGAATAATTAGTCTTTTGTTGTGTTAAACTATTATAATTAGTTGAAATGTTTGTTCTTATAATATGTATTTGTTCCTTAAGATTAATAAAATAAGTTACTTTTCATTATTGTGAATGGTCGTAGAAAAAATAGTGTATACAACTTGCAAAAGCCAACATTAAATGTTCGTTGTATAATATACTATATTAGTATTTTTAATAATATATGTATTTTAGATTTACAATCTGTAGTATGCTTCGGCGATTTTAATTAACATAAGTATATCCCAGAATGACATTTTCGGAAAAGGTCTTGAATCAACAATAATAATTACTCAAAGGCTGTACATAGTATCATTAAATGTTTAGTGTCACCTTAAACACTAATAGCATCCCAGTCTCAATTGCGTATAATAAATTGAAATAATTAAAACAATTATACAAAACATAAATGCATATATCGTGTGTCCCGTTTCAAGACGCATCATAGGAAATTCCCATGTAAAATTTTAATTTGCAGTTTGTCTCTATAGTATTGGACGAAAATAAACAAAATATAATTAGACCTACTAAAGTTATTTTTGAGGTATTATTTTTGTTTTATCTTTAGTTTTATTCGAAATTTGGCTTAAAAAGTGTGAACAAATATTCGATAATAAAATCCTCAAAATTATAGTTGCTGTGAAAAATCAGTGTCAATAAGTCTAGATTGATTAAGCCACATACAAATAATTCAATTTAAAAGTTCTTGCACCACAAAAGGAAAAGTTCAGATCATCAAATTGAGTTTTGGCTGACATTCTTCGCGTGCTATTTGCTACTACCTTATCAATCAACAATTATTGGAATTGATCAGAAATTTAAGGAGATTGGTTGTGTTAACGATGAACATATTGTTAGGAATAAAAAGAGGAAATCCGAAGAAACTGTAAAAAAAATATTGGCAAGGATAATAAGAAATCCAATATTAAGTGTAAGAAAAGTAGCCAATATCGAATCGATTATAGTTACCGTCCTTATAAAAGCCAAAATCATCAAGAGCCGCTAGCAGTTGATCCTGATTCAAGGTCTAAATTTTGTGAAATTATAATGAAAAAGTGTAACGAGAATATCAATAAATTTCCTATTAGTGTGTATTTTACAGATGAATGTACTTTCTATTTGGTGTCTAAAAATCACAAACAAAATAATCGTCATTGTTCCCAAAAAATCTTCATATTGTAATATAAAAACTGAATATGCACAAAAACGTAATTTACGGACATTAATTTAAAATATATGGTTAGTTGTTGGTCCATTGGACTATTGAAGACAAATTATAATATTTAGATTTATTACAAAATAAAATCAAGGATCAATTACAAAAGTTGCCGGTGATAATGAAACATGGTTTCACACCACGAACATTTCCAAGCAAGTTGATCGGCAGAGTAGGTCCACACAAAGAGCAGAACAAGAACATCGAAAAATAAACATTTACAAAATAACAGACAATTCCATTTCAAAAGTAACGATTTATTTGTTAATGTTTCTTCAAATAATGTTTTATATTAATTCTTTACATAAGCATTTTTTCTAAATTTTGAATAGTCCAATAATTGTAATTTAACTGGATACGGTTTTCAAATTTTGTACAAAATAAATGAGAAATAGTTAAAAACGTCTTATTTGGTTTAGGTCAGTTGTACCTAAGTTAACTCGTTTCAACATGAATAATGAACATGTACCTTTGAACTCGCGATCTGTGGTTTTAGACGTTATGTGCTTACTAACTTTTCAAAGTACCGTAGTTTTCCTTTTTTGGTGTAAGTACTCGTTTTTAATTGTATTATTTGTTTGTGGCTTAATCGATTTAGATGACAAACACAGACTTTTCACAGCAACTACTATTTTGAACATTTTATTATCGAATATTTATTCACACTTTTTAAGCTACATTTCGAATAAAACCAAAGATGAAATAAAATAAAACCTTTAAAATAACTCTAGCAGGTAATGATAGACTAATGTCATAAATATCTTCCAAAAATATAAAAAATAGATATAGTATAGGATTCAGAGGCTACCAATATATCGTACTTGATAGTTGATGGATGTGGTTGAAAGAACATTGAAGCCAGTGAACTTCGTCCGTGATTTTTACTGCCTTAATTTTTATATGCGCAGTTTTGCAAATTTATTATAAATTAATAAGGAATAAAGATGGGCTCAAACGGGGACAGTGCATGTGCATCACATGACGCTGCATCCAGTTAGCGTCGTATAACCTCTTCTCCTCAATTCCGACTCTCACCTTCATGAAACCTCATATGAGGTGATGAACCCCGGTAACCTGAGCAACCTTGCCTAAGATGCGGTAACAACCCTTATGGAGGATAAGGTCGAAGCTAACGAGAGCGGGAGAAATGGCCTTTAGAAAAAGGGGTTGGGCTTGGGGCCAACTACTTCACCCCACAAAAACAAATGAGTCACGATACCAAAACTAGCGTGAATCTGACTGGATTACACGACAACGACCACTGCAAAGAAATAAGGACGTAAAGAGGGACCTGAAAAGGCTGAAGATTAAAGAGTGGCAGAGAGTAGCAGAGGATAGAAAAGGATGTAAGAGTTTTGGAGGCAAAAACAGGGTGGGCAAAATATAACTTTCTGATTTAAAAAACGCAGCGCACAAAATTAGTTTTATTTTTGGAAAACGGCCGGTCTGTAATTGCCACTCAACGTGCAGACATGCTGGCAGACCTCGTACTAGATGCTAGGCCGAAAATATTGAGCTCGTTAGACAAACCTTGAAACATCAACACGACGACGTTCAACACAGTTAACTATATCGCGTGGCACGCTTCGCCAATTTTTTTTTCATAATCTGCACCCTACAAAATCCAGTTAATCTCGCTGAAAATGATCAAGAATTTTTGGAAAATTTAATGATGACCGACGAGGCGCACCTTCATTTAAGTGGTTTTTTAACAAACAAAACTGCAGATTTTGGGGCACACAGAATCCCCAAAATGTTCAGCAACGTTCATTACACCCACTTCGTGTGATTATTTGGTGTGGCATAACCTCACACAGAAATTTTGCAGCTGCAAACGTTACTATCAATGGAGATCGCTACCGTACAGTGCTTCAAGACTCTTACTATTGTAAGCGGATAACAACATTGGCACCATAGGGTTTCAGCAAGAGGGTCTACGGCACACACTGCTCGTGATACAATGAACTTGTTGCTGGAACAATATCTTAATCGTGTCATCTCAAAACACGGCGACTTGAGATGGCCAGCGCGATTTCCTGATCTGACGGCCCCAAACTTTCTCCTGTGGGGCTATCTAAAGGAAAAGGTCTACATCAACAAACCACGGACTTTGTGGGAGCTGAAAGACAACATTCGAGCAGAAATTGCGCAAATTATAACAACCATATTAGAAAAGATGATGCAAAATGCAATGAAAAGAACCGATGTGTACGTGAATTGTA
>OZ018391.1:39449716-39627569 GCA_963969525.1 Ontholestes murinus
GTTACATGTCTAAAATTATATTTAGCACTATGTAACAATTTTGTGGTGTTATCGTTTTTTAACCGAGTCTCGAAAAGTGTTATGTAATGACTATCTGCAGACACGTATTTCGCTGTATCACAGCTCATCAGTGCAGCTATGTCATAATTACGTGCGTCCTTCCTGTTGGAAGGCCGCCACGAGAATGAATCAATTCCATTTAGAATTGAAACATTGCCGATTGATTCATTCTCGTGGCGGCCTTCCAACAGGAAGGACGCACGTAATTATGACATAGCTGCACTGATGAGCTGTGATACAGCGAAACACGTGTCTGCAGATAGTCATTACATAACACTTTTCGAGACTCGGTTAAAAAACGATAACACCACAAAATTGTTACATAGTGCTAAATATAATTTTAGACATGTAACGACAGCTAACCGTTATATCATTCAATGCCTGGCGGTGCTTTAGTACGGGGAGTAGTTGTTTTAACTGTTAGCTGGAGTTTTTACATTATTATGTAAAACATTAGTGAAGAAGCTCATAGAGATTTATTTCTCTCATTATTAATTATCATTAATTACTGCACTAGAAATTTCAATTCTTAATTTGTATATCCAAATATATGATTTCTGCAACATGCTGAAAAAAAAAGTTCCAAATTTGACTCTTTTTTCGGATTTCGTAGGCCCGTAATAATTATTTATTATTAATTTTTTTCTGATTTCGGAGGTTCATTTAGAACAAAATTTGATTAGCTGTTGAGCAAACAGAAATTCAAGTGATTTGAATAAAAATTGACAAAGTTATCATGTACGCCAATTTCAAAAACATGGTTTCGAGAAAAACGGGTTTAAAGTTTTAAGTTTAGAAAAAGGGTAATTTGTGTAAAGTTATAATTAAACGGCGATCCCGGGACATAGAGAGTGCCTTCCTTTAGTTCATAGAAGTAGTTAAGCTCGGCTGGAGCCTTTTTTCTGGCTGTTCTGGCTTCCTTGCTCCTATTTAGCGATCGCCGCTCCTAACGGATTTATCGGGCGTCGTCGTAGTTGTCAACGAAAATCCTAGTATTTTGGCCAATGATACATTCCATCCCTTTCATAATTTTGCAGAAACCTTTGTATCTTTCGTTGAATGTAATAGCAGTGATATATGCGGCAATCTGAACGATTTTGTAGCCGCAGTTCAAATGCTTCGGTTCCTTCGGTGCTGATTCCCTTTGAACTGTCTTTTTTTTGGTCTACTTGCACGATGGCACTCGTCTTTATTACGTTTCGGATACATTGTTCACAGCAACAATCACCGCGACGTTAAAACAAACAAACAACGATTGTTTGTATTTCCATAGACTATAAAATAAAATCGGCTCATGACACGGAGTTATAAACTCTGTTATATGTCCGTGAATACTTCTGCGATCACTTTAATATTTCGTTGGATAAATCTTAAATGTATAAGGAAGGTTTTTATGCAAAAAACAAAAAAATCGAAAAAAAAATTTTTTTACATGTGCTTCCCCCCTTAAATATCCCCATAGGAAATAATCCACGGGGTTTAGGTCCGGAGATCGAGCAGGCCATGAGTGAGGGCCACCTCGATTAATCCAGCGATCTCCGTATGTTACTGTTAAATACTCACGAGCAACATATATATACACAAACTGTTGGTACACTATGGTGAATAAACCGCATTGCATTTCGTAGTGCCATTAGTACATCCTCAAGAAACTGAGGTAACGTTTGTTCTAAAAAGTCACGATATACCTCCCCTTGTAAAAATATCGGTTCAATTAGCCAGTTCATTCCACAATTCCAACATAAACGTTGAAAACGATCTTCAAGTATCTCATGTATATGTGATATGGGTACAACAAACAGAATTTTCCAAACCGCTTCATTACTTACATTCAAAGTATTTGCAATTTTTCCAGTAGAAGTACTTTAATCATCCTATATTATGTCCAGTACATTACTTTCACTTCTACCGTTCTTACTGGTTTCCTTCTTCCTGCACTTCGTTTCATTGTGCCTGTTTCATGAAGCCGTTGATGGATGATGAATTGGAATTTCTATCAGGAACATTAAGGTTAAGAAATCGTTCAATGTTCAACCGCCTAGCTTGTAATGCATTGCCATCAGCAAGTTCATAAATGAAATACATGCCAGTCATCTATGGTAAAGGACAAATACCAAATGATTACCATGATTGTCTGTGTATTTCTTTTTAATGTTTGCACTTTCTTGCTGTTAGTGGATAAAACTACTACTACATTAATCATTTTATAAATATCAAAAATGGTTTTGTCAAAAATTATGTTCACACTATATTTGAAACAAAGCGGATTTTCAAAAATATTCAAAGGACAAAATATTCTTAGAATAAACCAGGGTAGTAGTTGTTTTAATAAGTGATTTATTTTGCAGTCTTAATAAGACACATTTTTGTAGATTTAAGAGATATTTCGTATTAATTATTATTTTTATAAATTACTAATAACAATTTTAGATTTATGGTGTGATTAGTATTGCTAAAGTTTGCGATATTAGAAAAGTATATGCCATAACTAAATTTCAACGTACCTCGATTTATCTTTAAAGAAAAAGTAAAATTCAATAAGTAATTTTCTTTTCATGCGCATACAATCTTATATATTGACATAGAAAATTTAAAATTGATATGCAACAAAAAATTGTTTCTGTTAAACGTCCACCACTCACTTTTCTAGCGCAGACGGCAATAAGTGAATTGCCAAAGGTGGATAACCGTACTAGTATCATCATATGTTGAGAAATTTATGCTTAATAAACCGACGTGTTAAATGCGATTTTGGGTGAAGGTCAAGCTGATGTTACCATTAAAAAAAGATTTAATACGATTCAAATAAGTTAAAGCACTTAACATTCAATCTATTTAAAATACTTAACAATTTTCAAACTTTGATTTTAGGAATAACATAACAGATTTAAACACAGGCTCATTCGACAAGCACTTTGATGACGTAAACATTCTTGCCGTTAAAGATCAAAAGCACCCAATGAGAATAGTTAACGATTGTGACTACCATTTCCACTATCGCATGTTAATTCAGACTTTAATCTATCTGCAGTAAAATGTTCGTTTCATGTCTAACTACAACCGCTTCATCATTGATTATGTTCTAGAATAGTATTCTGTATTCAAGAAGACTGTATGTCCATTAAGTTTTTATATCGATGGCATACTTGTCAATTTACAGTGCGTTTTTATGATTTGTTCATCAATGAAAATATTATTGGAACTAGTTTCCGTTGCCTATGACGAGTATAAAAAGAGATATGGATCGAATCACATCTAAGCACCATAGAGATTTTTATTAGCTCCTACTATGATTAAATAGCTCCTTTTTGAGCTTATTTTTATTCTAATGAAATAAAATTTTATAAAAACCATATTGTCATATTATTTTTTCGTTATACATGTTGAATATTAATAAAAACAATTTAAACTTTCGTTTGTATAACACTATATTTATTTTTGTGACTTAAGTTTCGGTAACTAAACGTACCATTATCAAACAAGAAGTAATTTACAACCGATTTAGACATTAATTACATAAGCATGTACGGTGAATTTCGAGGGATTCTAGTAGGTCCATTTTCGGGCCCTTCTTCGAAAGATGAATTATGGAAAGTACATCCTCTGCAATGGAATGTTTCTCGTGTAGAAGATGCATTTGCGGCTTACGGCTAAAAATATCATACAATTATTTAGTTTAGTAGCTAGTTTTTATGCCTAAAAAACACAATATTAACATTGCATACAAACTAAATAGTTGTATTTTTAACCATAAGTCGCAAACGTCAAAAAAGTAAAATACATTCGATTTCATATGAAATGCACCACCCAGAAAGAATAATACGATTGATGCGATACTTGGTGAAAATAATTGTTTATTTGTTGGTACAAAATGATTAAACTATCAATAGAAAAAAAGAATGAGGTACATCGCCTCGCAAAGCGATGCAAGAATTTGCCCTTCTAGGCATACTTAGAATTAAATGGTCTATATCTGCCTGAGGCATCTCATTCCTAGCATCTTCTAACTGAAGTTTCAGATCATCAACGTTGTCAGGAGATCTGGGCATGTTGTGAACTCTTTTACCCATTATGTCCCAGACATGCTCGATGGGGTTTAAGTCGGGAGACCTTGCTAGCCAAGGCAACATTTGCAAATCCGCTTCTTCCAAGAACACCTTTGTAATGTTTGCCGTATGTGGTCTAGCATTATCTTGCTGGAAAATCCCTTTAGGTAGCGTATAAATGGCACCGCGACGGGATCCAAGACATTATTAATGTATATGTATCGACTAGCGTTTAATGTACGAGGAATGGACACCAAAGGTGTTTGCAATCTATGACAATAGACCTAGTTGTTTGAAATCGATTCTGTGTGGCCATTCGTCTTCTGACGAGGAAGACCATATTATCGCAACAGTTGTGTGATCTCTATTAATTTTTCTGCCAATTTCGTGGAAAGATAATAACCCAAATTCTTTCCAAACTTCGGAGTTTTATAAGTTTTATCGGCATGAAAGAAGGAGGTTTTCTTATGAAAAGTTGTGGAATTTTAAGATAACCATGGCAGAAAAACCTCAACGGCTCAACTTTTCTTATTGAGAGTTTAATCATTTTATACCAATGAATAAACAATTATTTCACCAAGTTTTGCTTCAATCGATTCTTTCTTATAAATAAAAAAAAACTTTGTAACTTTGTTTGTATAACACTATTTATTTTCTATTTACTATAGTTTCGGCATCTCAACGTGCCATTATCAAAACATACTTATTCTTTCTTGTTGGGGCATTTAATATGAAAGTGAGTGTATATGACAATGTGTATAATCTTTTTCTTTGTGATGCTCGGTTTAAATCTAGGAACCAATATGCGTTTGATGTAATGTTCCTTGTCCGTACCGCTATTTTAAGAGAGAAAACTGTATTATTTTATATAGCCTGTTTGCAGCCGAGAAAAAAACAAACAAGTAAGTATTAAAGTATTAATATCATTTCATATGAATATATTCATGACCAATCTCTATCAGCGTTTGAAATTACTTTTAAGGCCTCGATATAGCTTTTAATAAAATATCTTCACTTACTAGGTTTTATGTTCTAAAGCAAGCATGTGAACGTACGGCCCGCGGGCCGGATCCGGTCCCTGGCTTCATTTTATACCCCCCGCGGTACAATTTTCAAATCTCACCAAACCTGGCCCTTTTGATCAATTTGAGATTAAATGGGAGAGTCTAACTGGAATTTCTACTGATGGTGCTCCAGCTATGGTTGGTTCTAATTTAGGAGTTGTCAATAGAATTAAATTGGAACTATGCAGTAGGAATACTGACACTGAAGATTTGAGTGTATTTCACCGCATTTTACATCAACAAAATTTGTGTGCAAAATCGGTCAAATTTACACATGTAATGAAAACAGTAGTTTCTTGCATAAATTTCATTAAATCAAGAGCACTTCACTAACGTCAGTTTCAAATATTTTTGGAAGAACTGTAGTCTGAATCGTTTCTCGTTGATGTAACAAGTCATAGGAATGAATTAAATACAAAGTTGTAAACCCAAGAACAACTTGTTCATGAACGGTATGGTCACGTCAAGTAATTCTAAAATAAATTAAGACTTTGGGAAAATCAGCTCCGAACAGAGAATACCTACCATTTTCCCACTTTTGCAAATTATAAAGATCATGCTCCGAGTTACAATTTTTAAGAGATGAATTTAACACCAGATTTAAAGATTTTCGCTGCCAAGAAGCAAGTCTGAAAATTTTTTCCTCCCCATTTGATGTGGAAATAGAAGAAGCTCCATTTTCATTGCAAATGGAACTCATTGAATTGCAAGAAAAATCCGATCTTAAGGCGATATTTAGAGACCGGCGTATCTCTAACCGATTGTCATTAAAATGTTATTATTTTTAAGTACATACAAATGTGAGCAGCTATTTTCGAGAATGAAGTTTGTTAAATCAAAAACACGTACATTCGGAGAACACTCTGCGTGTTGCGACATCCGATATTTCACCAAATATTGATTATTGAGTGAAAAATATGAAGGCACAGTCTTCCTATTAAATATGTTTGTAATTGTTCATTTTAATCTATTTTCTGAAAGCCAGTTCTAATAAATGACTACATACATGTACATATGTGTTGTTATTTTTTACATGTTTTGAAATATTAAAACGTAATAAATATAATAGCATTTCCGTAAATCAAACTACGAATCTATCCGTTCCTTATAAATTCAAATAAAAGGTTTGGCCCGCGATTTTAGGTTGAATTTGTTTTTCGGCCCACAGTCTTGATGAAGTTGCACATGCCTGTTCTAAAGCAATCGCATTAAAAATTCAGATAACCTAAAAAATCGGTTAGTTCACCTGTTGTTGCATATATAATCTTTAGCATAATTTAGTTCCAACGATTTAGTCTATATTTTCGTTGTTTTGACAGAATAAATTACTGTGACATAGAAATCCGAACCCTTAGTATAAATCACTTCATTTTCATAATATTTTGAACAATTATGGGAAAACATAGTAAACAAATTAACGAAATTTATCTTCAATTTAACGAATTTTATTAATAAAAAACCTGTATTGATTCACCACGGTGGACTCTACATTCTCTAAGGCGCCTAGGTTCGCTTCTAATTAGGTGATTGATGTTCTTCTGTGGTATCTCAGTCCAAGCAACTAATAACGCATTTCGAAGTGCTTCTAGAGTTTGAAAGAGATGCTGCATATTAAAGAGTTTTCGTCCCATGATACCACACATGTTCAATTTGTGATAAATTCGCTGACCTCGGTGGCCAGGGCAATAAATTGATTTCAGTGTACTCAAAGAAGTTCATTCTGGCTCCTGCTAAAAAGTTGGAATTGACAATGTCTGAAGATAGGGCAGGAGATTAGGTTTCAGAATTTGTTCGATGTAGCGATCTGCGGTAATGTTACCTCTAACGAAAATTAGAGGTGACCTAGAGCCATAAGCAATGGCACCCTATACCATAACCCCAATAGTGTGATGGACGTGCTTTTCGAAAAAAATTGTGGACTTCTTCTTTCACCACGTCGTCTTCTGGCTCTTGCTCGGCCATCATGCATCCCTAAACAGATTCTAGATTCGTCACTAAACACTATATACTATATCATGCCATTCCTGGTCCCACATCAATCGTTCTATACACCACTCGAAACGATTTTGTCGATGCTCAGCTGTTAAAGGAAGGTACCAGTGTGGCCGTAATGAAAAAAGGCCAAATATGCGAATCCGGCGGTAAATTGTTCACATTCGAATCAGTCCTCCATGCTCTTCATACCACTGGTTTGCAATGGACCTGGAGGTGGAGGTGGATCTGTACCTCTACCCCTTCGTGTTCGACCCTCTTGATTCCATGCTCGACAACATCTTTCTATAGTATCTAAACTTCTGTGCACCTTTTCCCTAATTTCTCGAAAAGAAAGTTCAGTCTCTCTAAGTCCAACTATCCGCCCTCTATCAAACTCAGAAAGTTGATGGAAATATGCGCATCTTTGCACCCTAGGCATTGTACATGATAATAACCAAAGCCTAGAGCCGTACAAAATTTTTTTTTTCACCTTGTGCACCAATAAATAAACAAGTTGAATAAAAAACGAAAACTTTATCTGATACAGCTCATTTTTTAACCGTTTTTTATTTTCACCAAGATTTCTATGTCACTTAGTTTGGGATGCTACACTTGAGTAGATGTGGAAGATGTACAGGGAATAGAGAGAATATATTGTACCAAAAATTATCTCGGTTGTTAGATAGAATTTAACCGGCCAGTAAAATATCCTGCTTATACGATATATAACACAGACTTAATTAACACATTTAATTAAAGATACAAAAGCCGAGATAAATCGAATTGTCCACAATTTCCGAGCTAAGGTCAGAGGAAAGAAGATGAAGCAAAACTACAACTAATGGCGGAATACACTTACCTTGGGAAAAAATATATCTTCTAACATAAGTTGGTATTTTGCTTTTTAGTAACAATATTTTTTTTAATTTGTTGGCTAGTTAATTATTTTTTTATTTGTTTTTATAATATTTCGATGATTAAACACCTGTTCTTATGAATTGATTTACCTATTTCTATTTTAAATAGGTAGGCATGCATAATCTTTAGTCTTACTTCAAATAAGTTTGCCAAAATACTAGCTACCTGACTATGCTCACAGACAGTTACAAATCTAGTATATGAAGATTTTTGACCCTACATTACTTTCAGTGAATTGTGATGGTATTTATTCTATAATTAACATTTTTTAGGTCAGCTATCACGTGAAATATTTCCACAGGGAGAAATGTTATTTTTTTCTTCCTGTTTTTGTTTTAGAGATTTGTTGAATAAACCGCTTTCCATTTAAGTTTCCTCGTGTAATTTAGGTCAGCGGTTCATAAATGTCTTTGCGTTAAAATGTCGAAATCTAAATGTCCAATAACCATGAGTAATTTTATATTTTTTAGGAACTTTTATTCCTATGGACACCATCTTATCTGTCAATTGTCAGGAATTCTAGTCTTTCCTATATTTTTTTTAACTAGTACGTATCAACAAATATTATGTTTTTATTTGTAAAGAATATAACTTAAACTACTTCTCAACATAGTCACCTCGCAAATTTAAGCGTTTGTCGTAACGTGTGACGAGTTTTTATATCCCATCTTCTTATTCCTCCGCCGCCAGTGTATTATTAGTACATTTATTCGTTTATTCAAAAGAAATAATTTCATTTATATTAGTGTTGCTTTGATAGTTGTACCATTTGTAATACGCAAATTAATTTTCTATCATTCAATGGCTGTCGTAGTATTAGCCAGAGAAGTAGTTGTTTCAAAATGAATTTGTTTTATAGTCTTAGTAAGACTCATTTTTGTAGATTCATGAAATGGTTTCGTATTTTAAAATTATTATTTATTATATTTATTAATGTGTAACTATTTAAGAAGACTTAATTTTTTACTTATTCCTTATGTAAATATAAAATATCTTGGAATTATTATTAAAATTATGCTTGTTGTCAATTAAATGGTTGGCGTACGTAGTTACTGTTTTCTTATTGACGAAGCTTTTATGACGTTCTGCAAGTCGTTCACTTGCACTCCAACAAATAGACTGCGTTTAGTTTTAAAAGCTACGAAAATATTGTTTGATTTTAATTTGTTTTTGATTGTTGCTCTACAGAGAACCGATATATGTGAGTGAACAATAATTAGATTCTCGTTTGTTGTTATTATTTGAAGGGAAAATTAAATTGGTTGTTTTCTGTTTTCGTTTTTTATTTAAAATATTCATTATGAAATTTTTAGGGAAACCATTGTTATCGGCGATTTTTAAAATTCTATTTAATTTTATCTCAAGTTTGATTCTGACAAAAGGATCCTTAAAAGTCTATGGGGTATTGGATGAAAGGAATTAAAATAGGTAGTTTTATCTGTGTGAGTGGGCTTATGAAAGCTATTAAATTCTAGTTCATTGTCTTTGTGCAATGGATAGATCCTAGAAATTAATCGCTTGGTCAACTTCTAATGTAAATTTTTATTTATATTGTTATGTAGTGTGTTAAGTTAGCTTAAAATAAATCTAGTTGTACCTTGGAAGCTAGACTAAAAAATCAGGGCAAATGATTTATTCAGACATAGGACCTTTTTCGATAAAAAGAGGAAGGTTAATGTATTTAATGCGTTTAGATTTCATAAAATGATTTGACACTATCATCTCATGAATACGTTTTTCGGTAATTAATGCCCCTATATACTCAACGCAATATTATTTAGAAGTTTAAAAACAATTTTAATGTTTAATGGTACCTCCATACCTTCTAAGTTTAGCACGGTGGTATAGTAAAGGTATTGTTTACGCGTTTTAGCGATTTGTTTTTAAAAATTAAATAAACACGTTGTATAATAAAAGAACAAATATTTATTGAATAAACGTGCATCAAAATATATACAAATAAAGCAAATAACAAAGAATGATTAACAAATAACAAAGTAGAACAAGTTAAATTATATGCTAAAATAAGCTTGCAGTTACAAATTTTAACAAAGTTTTACGTTTGCGAAGATTGATTACTTACTCGTGTCGAGGGTTGGTCAAGAAGTAATTGAGAACACAGAAAAATGCAACGAGGAAAGCAAAAGAATCACATGATCGGTGGAGGGAGATAAGGGATGCGCAAAAATGAAATGACAAAGGGATGATTTTGACACGAGTTAACAGAGGATAGAAAAGGAATTTTTTCTATTCTTCACATTTGGCCTTGGCCTGCGTTTTACGATTGGACGTAAACGCAGGGCGGCATGAGCACAAAGGAAATTTATGCAACGAAAATCGTTGAAGCCTGAGAACCCTCGCAAAAACACACAACGCAAAAAAAAAGGTTAAAATGCAAACAAAAGCACAAATGTTTAATACGAACATAAAAATATATTTACACACACTTCGCGATTTAGCGCGAACATACTGCCCCCAATTGAACAAGACTCGTTCAATCATACCGACACTATTAGCACTTAGGATGTAGGTAACACGCACAACTTTACTGCTGGTCGCAGCATAGTATTGGAGCCGGTTCTTACTGTAGCCGTCCTAACTACACCATCAGCACCTGGATGCTCAGCCTCAATCCGGCCTAGTTGCCATCGCAGTGGCGGGAGATTATCATCTTTGACAATGACCAGTTGTCCTGCTGCTATGGACTGCTCCTTGGAATTCCACTTGGCTCGTTTGTGAAGCTCCGAAAGGTATTCTCGAGACCATCGCTTCCAGATGTGTTGCCTCATCTTCTGAATTAATTCCCATCTTGATAACCTGTTGTCAGGAGTATTCTCAAAGTTGGCTTCGACTGGGGATGTCAAGACGTCTCCGATGAGAAAGTGTGAGGGTGTAAGAGCGACATAATCGTTAGGATAAAGTTGTTCTGTATCGCCTCCCGGTTGTCTTTATTCGATAAAAATAGTCCAAGTTCGCGTAGATGATTTCGAGCACCTACAAAGTTTGTCCCGTTATCACTTAGTATTTCGATTACATTTCCACGTCTCGAAATGAATCGGCTGAATGCCGCTAGAAAGCCTTCGGTAGAAAGAGTAGACACGAGTTCTAGTTGAACAGCCTTGGTTGCGCAGCACACAAACAGGCAAACGTAAGATTTAATAGTCCTTTTGGATCTACGTGATCCATCCTTTATTACAAAAGGGCCGCAATAATCGACTCCCACACGAAGAAATGGTCGAATTTGTTCGGTCCGGCATTGGGGTAATGCACTCACAAAAGGTGTTTAAAACTTCGGTTTTGCTCGAATGCACCTGATACATTTTCTCACCACATCTCGGGTTAATGTTCTTCCACGAAGTGGCCAAAATTGCATTCTTAATGAGCAATTCCTTGAGCACCGATGTGCAGTTGGGTTTGATGTACACTTTCCACTAATAATCGAACAAATTTATGATTTGACGGTAACACAATTGGGAATCGCCTGCAGGTGGTCAAGCTGCTGTGCGCTAATCGCCCACCAACACGTAAAACTCCGTCAGTGTCCAAGAAAGGGTTGAGCGTTAGCAACTTGCTTGATTTTGGGCAAATTCGCGTTCCTAGATAACAAACGTATCTCACGACAAAAACTCACGCACTGTACATTTTTCATTAAGGTGATAAATGCTTTCTTCAGTTCTTGTATCGTCAACTGTCCCCGCAATTTAGTGTTGATTGCACGACAATTGTTTATTAATCTTATCACGTAAGCCATAACACGAGCCGTTTTTTCGTAAGTACTACATTCAGGCACTAAAGAGTGTTCTGGGGTAACTGACACAAAATTACACTTAGCTTCCGGTATTTGTTCCGAGGGGGTAAAAACGCTTACATGTTCGTTTTTGAAAAGAAACTGTGGCCCGTGCCACCAAAGTTCGTCGTCCATTAACACATTGGCAGTTGAACCGCGGGATATTATGTCTGCCGGATTCTCCTTGGTGTTCACATGAAACCAATTATTTGGGTTGGTGAGTTTATGCACTTCTCCGATTCGATTTGCCACAAATGTTTTAAATCTCCTCGATTCTGATTTAATCCACGACAGGGTTATAGTTGAGTCACTATAGTAAAAGTTTCGGCGTATGGGTTTATTGAAAGTGGCACACACACGCTCACACAATTCAGCAAGAAGAACTGCTGCACAGAGTTCAAGTCGGGGAATGCTCGTTGATTTTACAGGCGCCACTCTGGATTTCACGCACAGGAGATTACTAGACACTCGTATATTATCTCTAACCCCGACTATATACACACATGCTCCATATGCAAGTTCGCTGGCATCAGAAAACCCATGGAGCTCTAGCTGACAGTTTTGTTCAGGAATTACCATACTCGGAATGTTGATTTTTGGTACATCTTTCAAGTCATTTGCGTATTGCCGCCATCGATCAATAAAATCAGAGGGAAGTAGTTCATCCCATCCGCATTTAAGTCTCCAAATATCCTGAATGAAAATTTTGCCACGTATTATAATTGGGCCCACTAAACCTAGTGGATCATAAATCCTGGATATTTCGCTTAACACAGTCCTCCGTGTTGTTACATTTGTTGAAACGATGTGGTGTTTATAGCTTAACACATCAGCTGATGTATTCCAAATCATTCCGAGCGTTGAAATTGAATTTATCGACGCGTCACTCTCGCGGGTTAACACTGTTATGTTATCGGTGCACTCACCTTTAAAATGTCGAAACACTTGTTTATTATTACTTGCCCACTGTTTTAGTTCGAAGCCATCTGTTGCAAGAAGGTCATTGACCTGATCGCGCACTAGAGTCAATTCCTCGAGAGTCCGCACCGGTGATCAAATCGTCCACGTAAAAATCCTTGAAGCACCTGTCACTTCCTATCGGGTAATTAGGTGCCTCGCGTTCCGCAAGCTCCTTGATGACGCGAATTGCGAGATAAGCTGCGGGTGCTGTCCCGTATGTAAGAGTGGTTAACTCGTATGAACTTAGTTCATCTTCAGGAGTTGGCCGCCACCATATCCGTTGATATTTGCAGTCCTCATCACGTACTTTCACCTGCCGGTACATTTTCACAATATCAGCTGTGATTACGTAGACGTAAACTCTCATTCTTCAGCGAAACACCCGTTGAGGATGATGCCGAGCCGTTAAAAACCACGCGCAATTTTGTAGTCAAACTGCTCGTTTTCAAAACACAATATGAGGTAAATAATAGCCTTCATGAATACCTTCTCGAGTTCTCCTCATATGTCCCAGACTTTTATATTTGTCCATAAAATGTCGATACTCCTCGTAGACAGATGGATGTTTGCCAAGCCTGCGCTCGAGAGCGAAGAATTTATGTTTAGCCATGACACTGGAATTTCCAAGTTTGCTGACGTCATCCTTGAACGGCAGAGCTACTTGAAAGCGTCCAGATGCATCTCGGGAAATAGTTTTCTGGAAATACTGCTCACACCTTTTATCAGCAGGTGCAAGAACTTCACCTTTGTGATTTTCCAGTTCCCAAAATTTTGAAACGACATCGTTGATTCCAAGGAAACACACTGCAGCATTGTTTTGTTGTGTGTTCCGTTTTTGTTGTGCTTTTCCGTACGCAATCTGGGTGTTTAGAAAAGTTAACGGTCCTGATTTCACTCGCTCATTAGTCACTGTATTGTAATGATATTCGTTGCCGATAAAAATGTCAACGTCCTGGGGCAGATAAAATTCTGGATCAGCTAACATTATTCCCGGTGGAATGCTGGATATGTCAAAATCGAAGTTAGATGATGGGGTCGGATCAGTCAGATAGTCCATCACTAACGCATCGAACGGGATGCTGAAGTCAGAAACTCGCGATTTGATTTGTGTACTAACAAATTTCTGAATTTCCTTATTCGCTCCGCCCATTACCGTAATTGGAGCATTGATATTGCGTTGCTTCAAACCTAATCGTTTCACACACGCACTACTTATTACGTTAGGTTGAGCACCACTGTCTAAAACCGCTCGTACCACTTGATCGCGGCCATTGTTATCCCGTATAAGCACTTTACATGTACACAGAAGTACCCTTGATGGCGTGTATGCGAAATTAACACTCGCGGATGTCGTTGCTTGCACTGGCTCAGTTTGTTGTACACTTTGTGTATCAGCAAGATGCACTAAGGTGTGATGTCTTTTATTGCATTTTTTACACGCACTGGCGTTGCACTTATTCGCGGAATGTCCCTTACGTAAACAATTGTATCATAAATGATTACGTTTTATTGCCGCGATTCGCTCACTCACTGACATGTTCAAAAATGTGCTGCAACTGTATAAGTTATGCTCGCCACCGTCACACATAAAACACTTCTTTGTGATTGCTTCTGTATGCAGCACTCTTGGTTTGTGCGATTTAACTTCACTTGGTGTAGAACTATTTTCTCTTTCCGCCTCTAACTGCTTGCACTTTTTCGTTAAAAACTGTTCCATTTTCGCGTATGTAGGCACATTCACACATGTTTCACCTTCCCAGTCTTTTCGAATCGCAGAATCCAGTCTAGCCGACACTATTTCAATTAATATATCGTCCCACTTATCAGCTGGCCTGTTGAGATTTGTTAACTTGGAAATGTTTACAGATACGGTATCCATAAGATGAATCAAACTGCGGGATCACCCTTCTTCATCGCGGGAAGATTTAATAGCGCTTTAACGTGTTTTTTCACTAACGATCTTTCATTTTGGTAGCGTTTTACTAACCGATCCCACGCAACGTTGTAACCATCGTCGGAAAGACTTAAGCACTTCAAAATCGATGCCGCTTCACCTTTCAATACACTATGCAGATAGTAAAATTTTTGCACGTTTGATAAATTCTTATTATCGTGAATCAGCGACACATAGGAGTCCTTGAAGGTGATCCAATCATCGTACCCACCACTAAATTTCGGAATATCAACGACTGGTAACATTGCCTGCGGTGGCTGCATAGTTGATTTCGAAGACGGGGCTGTTTCTGGGCTTCGCATACTGCGGAGTTTTGACTTCGCGAGTCCAAGTACTTCGATATACTTGCGCTTGAACGGGACATCTTCGGTAGGAATATTTACGTCTTTGTCTCTGAGTTTGCGCTCGTCTATCACGAGCTCAGCGTACAGGGGCTTTAATTGATCCATGTATGTAATTACAGTGTCGTACTCTTGTTCAGTGATAGGATTGGATGCACCGTTCGCACTATCCTCGAGAAATGAAATGATTTCCAACACCGCGTCCCTCTTGTTTTGGAACTTCTTAATTAATGCAGCAGCCATGATTTACTCTGATGGACGAACGATTCGCGATAAACACTTCAAACCTTCGCACTTTAAATCCTCGTGATTTAACTCGAATGTACGCACAATTTTAACGCGGACCGGACTTATCAGAATATACTCGATTTCTGAACATTCTAAATCCACGGAACACAGGATAAATTTCGACCACACGACTTCCATCGCAGTATTAGACCCTTTCACGAAGATGGTTATCCGCGAGGCAATTGAAAAACATATCGATAATCTTAATAAATGCGATGACCCCCAATCACTACCCCCACTTGGAAATCCACTTTATGCAGAATGCGTTTTTTATCACCCACACCACCCATTTTAATCCCCATAGGTAAGATGCGACTTGGTCGAAACGTTGCAAATCGGTTCTTGTCAGAACCATTAAAACTTACTAATTCGTGGAATTAAGCCGAACTCTTACAATGAACAAAATAATTTTCATGAAACTATCCGCACCAACATCATCAGCCTCTACGGCGAGGACACCGTGCATCAGATTAAGAAATTCGAACACATTAACTGTAAACATGCTAAACTAATGTGTGACTTACATTTTTAGAAAAAAATCCGCGATAGCAATAACCTGTCTAGTTTTACCAAATTATGGTATCATACCCACTCGAAGCATACACGTTCCATCTTAACCAGAGAGAACCGAGCCCAACTACGAGAAACAATTCACAGAACCCGATATTTTCTAGCCCAATCCGACAAGCAACTTCTAACACTTCGCCTTCTACTCTTAAACACTACTACTATTTCAATTCCGGACCGAAACCACTAAATCATTAGAGAACAGATATTCAAAAAACTACCTATCACTTAGCTCCACCACCGACACTAAAATTGAGCACCGCAAAACTGTTTTCAACTGTTCCGATCAACCTCTAGACAAACATCGAGGTCCTATCAAAAAGCAATGCTCCCTGCACGATTCCTGTAGAAGATATTATATGCAATATCGAATCCAGTCTCTACAAAACCGTCAGTGCCACTTCCAAAATTATTCGACAAGAAGTGGTCCATATAATCAGATCTTCACGACCACCGAAACCCAACCTATCACAAAATTAATTTGTGGCGCTGAAAAAATAGAAAACTTAAAACAAAACAAAAACATTATCATCTTGCCTGCGGAAAAAGAGAACGCCACAGTAGTCCTAAACAAGACAGAATATCAACAAAATATAAACAAATTGTTGGCCAACACCAGCTTATTTATAGCTGGTTTTGGCCATCTGGTGTTGGATCGGAATCGATCCAACGTACCTGGAAAAAACTACCAAAACTAAAATACTTTGGCGCCTCTCAAAAATTGGCTAATGATATAACCATAAAACTATCTAAGACGGACATTACGATTAGTTTTGGGGTTAAATCCCACTACACCCAAGTTCCCATCAATGAAATTGCATTGTTTATAACAGTTTTTCATTGTATAAAACATAAACTAGCGAAATATTAGCTAACTGGAAACAAAGGCTTTAAAGAACAACTCACCAACTCGTGTCCCCCTATTTGAACAAAACCTCCCGTTATATTTTCCCGATTACAAGTGAATGTCCTTTCTTGTTCAATCTATAGATTATTAGCATTACTGCACCGTTACCAAACAACTATTATCTAAGAATAATAGTTAAATATATAAAAAATATTAATTGAGATTTAAAATAAAACTTTTGGTTTGGCTTTAATATTATTTGAAATTTCAAGTAATATTTAAAAATTATCCGCTATCGTCTCAGTCAGTGTTAATTTGCTAAAATAACTAAAAACTCAATATTATTATTATCTATGGTTATTGTTAGGTAACCATTTATATGCACTATTAGGTCACAATAAGAAGTTGTAAACCTTTAATTGCATTTACAAACGTGTATAATAAGCTGTTTTGTTACAGTAATTTATGATTGTATCAATAATTATATACATTGATTAATATTAAGATCTAGGTTATACTTTAAAACTTTAACGAGTTATATGTTATAAATAAAAATTAATAAATAAAATGAATAAGGTTGTTAAAATATATTTTCTTATACAGCCTATAGACAATCAGTTCATATAGTGGCAAGCGCACAAGTTCGTGATTCCAATGTCATTTTTTTTGCAGACTTCAAATTGTTATCACTGTTTTATACCATCTGATAAATCTCCTGACTAGTCTGCACGTCGCCGGTTTGAATAATACACGAACGTGTCGCTATGTGCGCGTTAATTTTATATTCGGAATCGGCTAATTTAAGGTTTCGATCGTAGAAACAAATACTCGCTGTGCTTTTAACTGTGTGTATCATATAAACTATTTGTGCGACACTTAAGTGATCAGTTTTAGGATTGAACACATGATTTTTTTAATAGAATACTTGAATCTCTGCAATAAAAAAACTCCCTCTATTGTATGTAGGTTAAATATTTTATTTTACTTACTTCATCCAAAAGTTGATATTTTACATTCAATTTTTTGCCAAAAAATATTTTATTTTTTAACATTGTTACATCCTAAATTATGCGTGCGTAGGTAAGTGCCAGTCGGACATTTGGTACATAATTTATAGTTTAATTTCACCATGAGAATGAACGCCTCCGTAGAGCTTTTTACCACATACGAAAATTCTAAAGGGATTTTAAACGTAAGTATGCTTAATATTTGAAAACCATGGCCAGTGTCTCTGGCTAAAAATATACTGTTCTGCTTTAACACTATTGGCTACGAATATTCATATGTAGCATTAAAAACTGTACGTACTATTTAATGAAATTTTATGGTCTGTTATATTAAAATTACAGAAAACTTTATTAAGCAAAATTGCTATATAATATATTGAATTAAAAATTTGTACCATAACATAAATAATGAACATATGCAGACCCACACCCCCTACAAATTCTTTAAATATTATTTAAATAAAATTTTGAACTAATGCATCCCTCTCTTTTCTTTTATGTTGTTCTAAAAGAATAGTCGAATTGACCTTTTTAGTGTTTTCGTGATCGAAATATATATCACCTCTGGTATTTTCCAACAGAAAAATTCATAACTTATAATACTAAAGTGTACAACTTATAAATAATATAATATTAGATAATTCTTTTATGTGTATTATATGCACAGCATTCACATTAGCAAAACTATTATTTAAATATGATTGCATCGAGCCGTTATAAACCTTGTCGGTTAATAACAGGATTTTAAATATCACAAAATTTATAATATTTAGCCAGTTTAGTTTATTGACCATTACATTTATGCTTGTGTATTTATCACATTTTGTTATTTTTCTAATTCCTATATTCTGAAGTATTTTCAAGCTTTGTCAGGTATAGAATTATTCCAGTAATATTATGATAATTTAATTGTAGTTTTGGTTTCTTATGATAAATAATAGCTGTATCTCGTCAGGAAATTATTTCTTTATGTAATTTATATGTTTTAGATATGACAATTTATTGTCTATCATAACTTCAATATTTTATAAAATAAACAAAATCCATTGTAGTATTATTGAGTTTAATTGTATAATGTTCTGTTATACTATATATTTTTTTTAATTGATTTTTAATAATTCAGCTTATTTGTTTATATTTATTAGTTATTAGTATGAACTATACAGATACAGATAATAATTTATGATGTCACAAACATTAATCCGTTGGAGGCATTTTAATAGCGAAAGAGCTAAACGTTTTTATTAAATATTACTTTGGCAAGTTTCATAAAACGGAAACGTAAAATGGGCAAAGCGGGGAACGTTTCCCGAAAAGAACACCCATTTTGATAAAACAATTTAATCATTTGTACCTGTTGTTGAATGCTTTATTCGTTAGTGGTGATTTGGCAAAACAAACTGAATAAATGACAGCCAATTCAACAGATGTAGCTTCAACAATATGTCCGTTATCAATTGTCAAAGTTCTTATTGGAAGACACTTTATAAGGATGAAATATCTCAGATTGCTTTATTGTTGATTTAAATTTGATTACCTTATATGTTTTGGATTATATATGTACGTAAGTAATTTTGATGATGTGATGGTATTTCATAAAGTAATCTAGAATATGGGTTTTTCGGACAATAAAAAGGTTCATATGTAATATACATGTCGGAACAAGCATAATAATAATAATAATAATCTTGATTGATGTTACTAACAAAGAGTCGTACATACATCAAGTGGAAAATTAACATTGATATTATATCTTATTTACGTGTTATATTGGTATACAATATTATTTAATGATAACAATAAACTAGTTTGTATTAGGACAATCATAGTATATGCACATACAAGTACACACTAAAAGAAAAAAAAATGTTACATTTAATTGGACTATACCTTAACTAACACGTTAAAATACTTTTATACTTTTGGATTAGTTCACTGAAGTCACATAAAAGGAACTCCTCTATGGTGTAAATAGCATTGTGAATAAAAAATAAAATAAAAATAAGGTAAAGTTTGAATTATTTCAGGCAACACGTTAAAATATTTCACACAAAGATACTCTGTAACATTCATAGATTTGGACAAGCGAGCTGGAGGTGTTCTGAAGTTGTTTCTTCTTCTAGTAAGATGATCGTGGCTGAAGCTATTTCTCTTGTACTGTTGTTCATGTTTCCTAAAGTAAACTAAACATTCTAAAATATATATAAAAGGCGCCGTTACTATATTAAGTTGTCTGAAGCTGTGCTGGCAATTACCTATCATTTAATCTAGCCATTATCCTCATTACTCGTCGCTGAAGCCTAAAAGCATCTTTTAATACCGTTGAGTGACCCCACATTATTATGCCATAGCATATATGCCTATTTATATATGCTACTACTTTTCGTATAACAGGAATAATACGGGGCCCAAGATCGGCCTTTTGGTGTGGCTTAGTTCGATCTATTTCCGTCGCTTGTTGTTACCAATTGGGTCCTATTAGAGAGATAGGAGAGTATCATTTTAACTGCCTGGGGACTGAAGTTGTAGACGTACAACTTTTTATGTAGTATACTGTGCTGCACACAATCAAATGCCCGGCTCAGATCCAGGAAATTACATACTACTATTTCAACAAAAGCATTAACTGCATCTGTTGTCGATCTTCCTGTCCTGAAACCATACTGGTATTTAATATGTTGTTGTTTTGATCGAGTTGTGCTTCCTGGTTAAAAGGACTCGTTTTTGTATTAAATCAAACAACAACGCTTAGTTTAACGTGTCTATTAATACTCTCAACAATATTTACAGAAGTTTTTTACGACCAAACATGCCGGCCGCCTTGAAAGGACCTGGTCTTTCAATATATAAAATATTACGATGACATGGATGGACTTCCTGCACGCGGCCTAACACCCATTGTGAGGTGATGGCGTTTTCTTCCTTGATTAATACTAGGTCACCGACACACAGGGGTTTTCTCGACTTAGTTTTCCACTTAGAGCGCTGTTGAAGTTCAGAAAGATATTCCTTTGACCAACGCTTCCAGAAGTGCTGCGTAAGTTGCTGAATTCTCTGGAATCTCGATAATCTGGACTCATGTATGTCGGTTAAGCTGGGCTCAGGAGGTCCGATTATTGGGCGTCCGATCAAAAAATGAGCCGGGGTTAAGGGGGTGAAATCATTGGGGTCGTTCGACAAGGGAGTTAAAGGTCGGGAGTTTAGGATGCCTTCTACTTGTATCAAATAAGTGTTTAACTCCTCAAATGTAAGAGCAGCATTACCAACGATACGCTTTAGAATTGATTTGATCGACTTTACACCTGCTTCCCACAGTCCGCCGAAATGCGGGGAGCGAGGCGGGATAAAATGCCAATTAATCTCATGATTTGAAGAATGTTGGATAATAATATTTTGATTTTTATTATTAATTACAAATTTTGCCAATTCATTCAACTCGTTTCGCGCTCCAATGAAATTTTTGCCATTATCCGAGTATATATGGAATGGTTTTCCACGTCTACTACAAAATCGGCGCAAAGAGGCGATAAAAGCAGCAGTGGTTAGGTCTGAAACCAGTTCTAAATGTAATGCCTTTGTGGAAAAGCATACATATATGCACAAATATGCCTTACTGAGTTTGGCACCGCGACCCTTTCTATCTTTAACAAGAAATGGTCCGGCATAATCTACTCCACACGTTTGAAAGGGGCTAGTGGGCGTGATACGCTCTACCGGTAAATTGCCCATTAATTGTGCTTGATTCACGGGGTTGCATTTTAAGCAAATTATGCATTTTCTCGTAATATTCTTGCACAAGTTGCGTCCTGACAATGGCCAGTATTTACTTCTGATATGCGCTAGTAATGTTTGAGGTCCGCAATGCATCTGAGATCTGTGCTCTGTCTCGATGATAAGGGTGGTCATTTTGTTTGTTGTGTAAAATAATTGGGTGGCGCTTTTCGAACGAATAATTTGAATTGCTTAAGCGACCACCTACT
Organism: Ontholestes murinus; assembly: GCA_963969525.1. Classification (NCBI taxonomy): domain Eukaryota; kingdom Metazoa; phylum Arthropoda; class Insecta; order Coleoptera; family Staphylinidae; genus Ontholestes; species Ontholestes murinus. The sequence goes on from OZ018391.1 coordinate 39,471,510, forward strand.
CTTAAAATGCCTTCATTATCAAGGAAAGGTGTTAATGACAATATTGAGCTTCGTTTATTTAAGGGTATTTTATTTTTTAAATCTTGAATTTCTTTCGAAAAATGCTCGAGCTGACAAAGTTTAATTAATGCGTTTTTAGAGCGTTCTAGTTCGTTAACCGTCAAAGGACCCTTTTGTTTATGTGCGTCTGGCTTGCAATAATTAAGGAATCTATAACAATAACCTATCACCCTGACTAGTTTATTGAAATTTGAATATTTTGACAGTATGTCAAAATCCCTAACTAAATTAACAGCTGCTGTGCAAGTAATTGATTTGCGTTGCTCTTCATTACGATCTAGTGCATGAAGGATTTATTTCGGTTATGGGCCACTCATCGGGTTTTGATTTTAAATATGGGGGACCTGACCACCACAATTCGTTATTAGCAAGTTCCATAGAGTTACTACCCCTTGTGATAATCAGCTGGATTATTAAATGATCGCACATGTAACCATTTTCCCGCTTTTGTCAGGTCTTGAGTTTCTGAAACTCGATTCGCAACAAATGTCTTCCATCGACTGCTTTCTGATTTCAGCCAGCATAAAACAATCGTAGAATCAGTCCAAAAATATTCCTCGTCAAAATTAATCTCTAGAGCTTCACGAACTTTATTTACTAATCGTGCTAATAATAATGCGCCGCAAAGTTCAAGACGAGGAATAGAAATTTGTTTAAGAGGCGCTACCTTTGATTTGGAACATAGCAAATTGACTTTAATATTCCCATTATCATTAATTGTTTTAATATATATACACGCGCCATAAGCCACCTGAGAGGCATCACAAAACCCGTGAAGCTCAATATGCGTGTACGAACTAAACATTATCTTTCTATCAACCTTTATTTGATTTAAAAAGTTTATATTTTGAACAAATTCGTTCCAGGCGTATGAATATCAATCTGAAGAGATTTGTCCCAATCGAGTTTAAGCCGCCACAAAGATTGCATGATTAGCTTGGCCGTAATTATTAGCGGCGCTAGAAGTCCTAGAGGGTCAAATAATTTACCTATAAAAGCTAAAATGGTTCGCTTTGACATACGTTTATTTTCAATAATTTAGTTTGAATACTTAAATGAATCTGTGGTGGAATCCCACAACAATCCTAATGTCTTTACTATGGATGAATCTGATATTATAAGTGATTCAGACTCGGCTTGAGAGGCATATGGCAAAACGGAGTTTTGATTAGAGAGCCATTTACGTAATTCAAATCCTGTACTAGCTAAAATATTAGTAAGTTCAATGCGCAATTGTCTGACTTCCGAAATAGTCTTAGTAAGTCATCGACATAAAAGTCGTTCTCGATGACCGAGCTGGCCTTGGGAAAATCGAGTTTATGATCGATCGCTAATTGCTTTAAGCAGCGAATGGCAAGAAATGATGCGGATGCAGTGCCGTATGTGACTGTTTTTAGCTCATATTCCCTTATTTCACTATCAGGCGATTCCCGCCATAAAATCCGCTGGAGAGACCTGCTTTCAGGCGCTACCAAGACCTGCCGATACATTTTTGCAATATCTGCAGTTAGCGCATATTCGAATCGCCTGAATCTTAGTAAAATAGAGAATAAGTCGCGCTGTATAGTGGGCCCTACCATTTGTACAGAATTAAGCGATAACCCGGAGTCTGATTGTGCTCTCTCATAAAGCTAATATATGAATCTCGGAGTGCCGGATTTTTAGCAAGCTTTCTCTCTAAAGCATGGATGCACAGACCGCGGGCGGCGGGCCGCATGCGGCCCGCCGGTCGAATACCGGTGGCCCGCCGACAGCAAAAATAATACTCTCGTACATTCTAAAAATATTGAATTCTATTCCAGAATAAAACCAAAAAAAATATGTTCGAAAAGTAATTTGTCTCGCGCGCGCGCTATTACGGTGCGCCGTACGTGCGTCGTCGGTAACAGCGGTCGGTAATGTTCGTGCTGATCTCGGTTAAATTCGTTTGCTTGAAGAAGCGCGGCGGCCGGCGGCGCGATGACGATCGCTCGCGTAGATAGTACACGACTCGAAGCTTCCAGAGTCGGTTTCGAGATTTCTCCAGACAGTTTTCGACTCTATACGCGCGGTATAAAAGCCACGTTTAATCGCCGCTAGGTGTATTAGTGTTCTGTGAGTTTAATAGAGGTTTTGGAAGGCAATAGTTGTACTCCACTAGCCGGTGTCATATATTTTGATCCACATTCAACGTAGATTTCCTGTTGCAGTGTTAACCGTCAAGTGCCGTGTATAATTGTGTTGTGAAATCGTAAGTAAAACTCTATTATTAATAAGTGTTTCCCTACCTATTTAATCAATTATTTTTGATAATTTAAAAAGGATGGGTAATTTAAGTAGGTACTGTAATTGTTTTTAGGTGCTGTGTTAATCCTAGCCAGGATTAGAACGCAACATGGACAAGCCAGGACCTAGTAAAAAACGTAAGGTTAAAGATGAAAATCGGCAATTTCAAGAAATTTGGACTGAGAAATACTTTTTTGTATGGTCGCATAACAAAGTCGTTTGTTTAATTTGCAAGAATTCTGTTGCAATTGCAAAGGAATATAATGTAAAAAGGCACTATGAAACGCAGCATCCTTCTTTTACCAAGTTTACAGGCGAATTAAGAAAGCAAAAAATGTTGTCTTTAAAACGGGAGCTTACGGGTCAGCAAGCTATGTTTAGAAAACCCATTGAAGATTCAGAAACAGCTACAGAAGTTAGTTATGAAATTTCTCGAATGATAGCAAAGCGAAGTCGCCCCTTCAATGATGGGGATTTTGTAAAAGAATGCATAGAAATTGCCGCTAAGAAAATGTGTCCAGAAGCAGCAAAAAAGTTTGAGAAAATTCAACTGAATCGTATGACCATCCAAAGACGAATTATGTCTTTGTCAGGTAATATTGCGGAACAATTAACTGAAAAAACTAAGATCATTGAATTTTTTTCATTAGCACTCGACGAATCCACTGATATTAGTTCCACAGCTCAACTTCTAATATTCATACGAGGTGTTACTCAAGATTTTGAAGTCGTAGAAGAGTTATTAGGAATGTGTTCATTGAAAGGTCAAACCAAAGGAGTTGATATACTCAATGTACTTTTGGATGAGCGTTCAAAAACTGATTTGGACTTATCAAAATTATCGGGAGTTGCGACTGACGGTGCTCCTTCGATGATTTGTGTCAATTCCGGGCTAGTTACTTTGCTGAAAAAGCATCTGCAAGAAAAAAACATAAAGGCTGAAGATCTCATGCAGTTTCACTGCATTATACACCAAGAAGCCCTCTGTGCTAAACAAATTGAATTTCAAAATGTCATGAAAGTGGTAGTTTCGACTGTAAATTTCATAAAATCACGAGGACTTAATCACAGGCAATTCAAACAATTCCTTGATGACATCGAAAGCGAATATGGAGATTTACTGTATTATACAGAAGTAAGGTGGCTAAGTCGTGGATTGACACTGGAACGATTTCTAAATTTAATAGAAGAAATTGGAATATTTCTGGCGGAAAAGCAAAGGGATGTCCCGGAACTTAAAAATCCTGATTTGTTGTGTGATTTGGCTTTTTTAGTTGACATTACAAATCATTTGAATGTCTTGAACACACGGCTTCAAGGCAAAAATCAACTGATATCCCAGCTTTACGCTCATGTATCATCCTTTCAATGCAAGCTGACACTTTTCAGATCGCAATTGAATTCTGGAAATTACAATCATTTTCCGAATTATAAGAAAATGGCTGAAAAATTCAACAAAACTGCGATTAATTTCAGTTATGTAGAAAAGCTAGATATTTTGATTCAATCTTTTCAAGACAGATTTTCGGAGTTTAAAAAAGTGAAACCTCTGTTGGACATATTCAGCAATCCTTTCACGATTTCAGTTGAAAATGCGCCAGAGTCAATGCAGTTAGAAATTATCGACATTCAAAACGACGAAGATTTACGCAACAAATTCAACGAAGGAGACTTGCTGAACTTTTACCGCTGCATTGATAAAAATATGTACAAAGAGTTGCGCATAAACGCTCTGAAATGTGCCAGCTTATTTGGTTCTACCTATATATGTGAACAAACTTTTTCAATACTTAATAATAATAAAACCAAAAATAGAAACCGCCTTGCAAATGAAAGTTTGGAAGCAGTTTTACGTGTTGCTACAAGTAAATTTGAGCCAAATATAAAAAAGATTGTAAGCACTATGCAGTGCCACGCTTCAAATTAATAAATTCCTTTTTAATTTTAATACATTATTATCAATTATTTATTGTCTTTAATTACCTACACTTCTGGCGGCCCGCCATCAGTTCATGATTTGCCCGAGTGGCCCCTAGTCTTAATAAGTCTGTGCATCTCTGCTCTAAAGAGTAAAATCGCTTTAGTGCAATGTGCCGCGAAAATCCTAATTTATTTGCATTATCACGCAATGGTATGGTAACTATGAATTGCCCATTGCTTGATCGCATAGTGGTTTCAATGAAGTTAGCTTCGCAAATGTTTTCTTCGTGAGTATAGGGACAATTGTTTGTATTAACTTCCTCTATCTCCCAAAACTTAGAAATTTGAAGGCTGTTAGCTGATATGTTATAATTTTAAAACTTCGTTTTTTGTAATGTTGGCATATTTTTACCCAGTGATATTTGTCCTACACATAACAAATTGAAAAATAAATCAGCACCTATTAGCATATCTATTTCACCGGTTTCATTAAAGGACGGATCCGCTAGTCTAATATTTTTTGGAATTTTAAAAGATGATGTGTTAAATGAAAATTGCGGTAATCGATCCGTTATTTTCTGAGATTAAGCACGATAAGTTTGACTCAAATGATGAATTATATGATTTTAATTTAATTTCAGTCTTTTTATTAATACAAGATGTTGCTTGATTGATACCGGTGATTGAAATGTTTACATGCTCCTCTGATGTACCCAACTTATGACACATTTCAGTTGTAATAAAATTGCATTGCGAACCTGAATCAAGAAGAGCGCGACAGGGATGACTTCGACCGTACTTATCAATTACATTTACGCACGCTGTTGATAAAAGTGTGTGCATATTATTACAAGTTGCATTATTTGAAATTGTAGAGGATGATTGAGGCGGTTCGGACACAGTCGATTCAATATGCAGCATGGTATGATGCTTCCTATTACAAATTTTGCACATATGTACACTTCTACACTGTTTATTAGAATGCACTTTATGTAAACAATTAGTGCAAAGATTTAATTCCCTACATTTAGACAACCTTTCATTTGATGACAGGCGAATAAATTTGTGGCATGAATAAATTAAGTGTGGTTCATTGCATATGGAACAATTAATTTTTCTAGTGTTAGAATTATTATTCGTGACTGAATGTGAAATTTTATTTGGTTTAGAAATAATGTTTTGTTTGTTAAAATGAATTTTCTGTGGCCGCAACGTATCAAGGATATCACATTTACTTTTAAGAAAATCATATAATGACTCTAATGTATTTGGTTCATTGGACTTATTTTGGAGCTCAAATTCACTACGCAATTTAAAATCAAATTTGTTTTTAATTATTGAACACATTGTTATGTCCCACATGTCGGCAGTGGGTATAGTATTTTCTAGCGCCCTTATGTTAGCTTGTTCACACTCTAATAACTTTTTAAGAGAAACATTTATGTCCTTATTGTCAATTTGAATATCCCATATTGATTGTAAAAGTTTATTAACAATAAGTCACTTATTCTCAAACCGCTTAGTTAACAAATCCCAAGCAGTCTGATAATTACCTGAACACACGTTTAGTGATTGAATAGTGTTAGATGCATCGCCGCTCAAGCATGATTTTAAATAATGAAACTTTTGAATATCATCAATGGCATTGTTGTTATGAATAAGTGATTTGAATGTTTCTGAAAATGAAGTCCATTGATCATATTCGCCAGTAAAATTTGGTAATGTTAATACGGGCAATTTAACATTCAACGGTTTAACTATAGTTTCAACTAGATTAGAAGTCTCGCTAGACACAGGTTCTGTGTCTTCTAAAAATGTTTGGTATTTAGAAATAACACCCTCATAATTGACTTCAAGTTTCCATATTATCCTCATCTAATTCTTCTATTATATCCATAATTTCATTATAATTGTTCACTAATGGCAAAATATCATCGAGTCGCGATTTAACTTTGTTGTAAACTATTTTATTGACATTGGCAATATTTAAGTTATCGAAAAAGGTATTGGCACGAGTTACGGCGCATTTAATTTTGCTACGCTTGCAAATTAATGATTTTAATTCCTTATCCGACATTTTGATACAAGTGGAAAACCGAAAAATAAGGAGAAAGTGGTAGAAAGGATTGACTTACTACTTTTTGATCGATCCGTGTTCGAGCTTGCGGCGTCGTCGGACTACAGCTTTCTAGAGAACAGGTGCGACGTCAACAGACTGCGGCTTCTTGGCGAACCGGTGCGGCCTCTACGGACTGCGACCTCCTGGAGTACAGGCGCGGTGTCTTCGGACTGCGGCTTCCTGGAGAACAGGCGCGGCGTCTACCGACTTTGTTCAATCCGGGACGTTCCTCGTGTATGTGGACTATTGAGGGGTCCGGGCTGATTATTCCAGACTCGCTTCCTTATGGACTATCGTCAGTGGCTGAGGGGAGCCAGGGAGTTTCTTCTTCACGAGCTTCTTGATTAATCGATGATGAATTCAAGTATATGACGATTAATGATTCCGGTTCGAAGGACCAATGTTTTGATCAAGTTGTGCTTCCTAGTTCAAAGGACTCGTCGAATTTTCGTTTTTGTATTAAATCAAACAACAACGCTTAGTTTAACGTGTCTATTAATACTCTCAACAATATTTACAGTAGATGTTTACAGTTTAAGAAGTGAATCGAAACTGATTTATAAAACTAAACTAACTACTTTACACAATATATTTATTTGTAGCTCATTTTCATGCAGACCTGAGCACATCTTTCCAAGGCTATTATCTCAGCTTGTAAGACTTATAAGCCTTGTCTGAGAGGAACTTATTCCCTGTATTTAGGCTCATGCCGCAGCACGTTTTCATTTTAGATGTATATATCTGGATCTGGATCTGGATTGAGTTTGCCAAGGGTGATCAAATCATTGACCAGAGCACTTAGGCCTCACTAGGCCCATTGTGCCCCCCTGACTGGGACAGCCCTGCGTTGTTCTATCACTCATTTAGCCACCCAGGGTGGCGAGCAAAGGACAGCACAACGCTTGGAGGGTTATCCCTTATGTTGGCCATGCTCGGCCAGAGCTCCCCTAGCATGGACTCGCTAAGGTGGGCGAGAGCCGGGCAGGTGGTTAACACATGTTCCACTGTCTCGTCCTCTTCTTCACAGGCTCTACATATGGGGGCTTCCACCAGTCCCATAGTAAACAAGTGTTTCCTTAGCTGACAGTGACCCGTAAGGATACCTGTGATAAGATGCAGATTCCCCCGGGATAGTCGCAAATAATATTCAGCTGTTTTCAGATTGGGTGAGCGTATTGCTTCCTTGGCCTGTCTGCAGCCTGAGGTGTTGTCCCAACGTTGTTTTAGCATCTTGAGAGTATTTTGTTTGAGGATATCAGTGAGGCATTTCGGGGTTGGCGCGATCGGAGGCCCGTCCGTGGTATCACTGAGAACCGATCCAGCTCGCGCCAACTCGTCTGCCTTGCTGTTGCCTTCTTCATTATTGTGTCCCTTGACCCAGCGCAGCTCAATACTGTTTGATTGTGCTGCTTGTTTAAGGGTGTTGTGACATTCTTTTACTAGTGTTGAGGTGATCTTGTGACTACTCACTGCTAGTATTGCTGCCCTACTGTCTGTAAGGATTTGGATGTTCCTATCACGGATGTCTCGGTGTAGGATTTCTTTCGCCCCTTGGATGATGCCAACGATCTCTGCTTGCAGAGTAGTTGTGTGCTTCTCTAGGGGTATAGCTAATGAGAGGTCCATTTGTTGCGAGTAAATTCCCGCCCCGGATCCTCTTTTGGTTTTGGAACCATCGGTGTAAATTCGGAGGGTTTCTCCACCCTCTACACTCCCGGTTCCTCTTTTTATCGATACATTATAGGGTCTATTGAAGACGTAGCAGGGTGGCAAATTGTCTGTCTTCCTTCCAAGGAGGGGTGTCTCTTTGACAGCCTCCTCTAAAAGGTGACAGTGTCTGCCAGCCCTGCCTCCTTTGTACCAAAGTCCAACTGAGTTTAGGCGCAGTGCTGCCGCCGTGGCCATCTCCTCTACGTATAAGTCGAGAGGTGGAAGGCAGAGCATTGCTTCCATTGCTGCAGTGGGTGTTGTTCGCATTGCCCGGGTCGTGCTGAGGCATGCTATCCTTTGCAACTGAGTAAGCTGCTTTGCTGAGGTTTTCTGTCTGGCTCTGGGCCACCAAACCAGTGCTCCATAGATTAGCATTGGTCTTACTACCGCTGTGTACAGCCAAAGTGCTATCTTGGGAGATAGCCCCCATGTCTGCCCCACAGCCCTCCGGCATTGCCAGAGGGAGACGCATGCTTTTTTACATTTCATTTTGAGATGTGGTTCCCACGTCAGCTTGCCGTCGAGGATCACTCCCAGGTATTTGACCTCTGACGACAATGTCAACTGGGTGTTGAGGAGCATAGGAAGCTTTAGCTTACCTAGTTTCCTTTTTTTTGTGAAGAGGACCATTTCAGTCTTTGACGGGTTTATAGTCAGAGACTGGTCGTTACACCAGTATTCGATTATTTTGAGGGCTTCCTGCATCAAGCTGCATAGCACCGTCTCAAATCTGCCTGTTAGCAGGATGGTTATGTCATCTGCATATCCTATGGTGTGGAAGCCATTATCGTTAAGTCGCCGCAGTAGGCTGTCAACAACTATGTTCCACAGGAGTGGTGAGAGTACTCCACCCTGTGGGCAGCCTTTTACAACGATCTTTCTGACAGTGGTATTTCCTACATTTACTGTGACTGCCCTATTCTCCAGCATGCTTTTGATCCATCCACTAACTGTGGGGTTCACACCATGCGTGGAGAGAGCAGTTTCCATTTTTCTGAAGGTCGTTTTATCGAAAGCACCTTCTATGTCAATGAACACGCCCAAGGTGGACATTTTGTTGTCCAGCGATCTTTCGATTCGGTCTACAACAGTGTGCAGAGCCGACTCCTTTGATTTCCCCTGAGTGTATGCATATTGGTTAGCGTGGATCGGATTCGTAATCAAAGCCGTCTCGTGAATTAATCTTTCGCACAATTTCTCTAACGTTTTCAGGAGCAATGACGTTAGACTAATTGGGCGGTGTGATTTGGCTAGTGTATAATCTATACGACCAGGTTTCGGTATGAAGATAACTTTTACTTCTCTCCAAGCTAGAGGGATGTATCTGAACGCAATACATGCCCTGAAGATTTTGGCTAGGTGGGCTGATAATATGTCCAGCCCCCATTGGAGGAGGGCCGGGAATATACCGTCCAAGCCTGGCGCTTTAAATGGTGAGAAGCTTTTGATTGCCCAGGTTATACGTGTCTCTTCCGTGAGGTGATCTGCCACCTCCCAATCCTCCTTGGAGGGGTTTGAGGGTGTGGGTTCTGACCAACCTTCATCGGAGGTGTTCGTACATCCTGGGAAATGGGTGTTGATGAGAATCTCAGCTGCTTCCGAGAGGTTAGAAGAGTAACTTCCATCCTCTCGTTTTAGGCAACCTGGTTGTCGTGAGGGATCCTTTGAGAGGATCTTTTTGAGCCTTGCAGCTGCCGAGGTAGTTTCAACCTCCTCACAAAAAGACCGCCAGGCTGCCCTTTGTTTTTGCCTTATTAGTTTTTTGTAGTCTTGTTGGATGTTTTTATAGACCATCCAGTCCGACTGTTGTTTAGATTTCTTTGCTTTGTTAAAGGATTTTCTCGCAGCTCTTCTGAGATGGTCGAGTTCTCCGCACCACCAAGGTGTGGCGTTCTCGGAGTCTTCCACCTTTCTCGCAGGGCAGGATTCCTTATATGCTTTTATAATGGAGTGTTGAAGCGTATTTACATAGGCTTCAATGTCTTCCATTGTATTAAGTTGGCCGGTTGTCTGTGTAGGCATTCCTATCCGTTAGTCTTGGGTTGCGAAGGTAACGTGTTTTCTTACCGGTTGTATGTGTTAGTGTGTATTTGATCCACCTATGATCTGACATTGAAACCGACGGTGACACATGCCAGTCGTGGATTTTGTTTGAGATACCGCTAGTCGCCAATGTAATGTCTATTACAGTTTGGCTCCGAGTTGTCACGAACGTGGGTTCAGAGCCTCGGTTTAGTATTTCTAAATTGTTACTAATGATAAATTCATGTAGTGACTTACCTCTGTTGTTGGTGTCCACGCTGCCCCACATGATATGGTGTGCGTTAGCGTCGCAGCCAATGACGAGGTGAAGTTTCTCCATCTCACAGTGTAGCACGAGTTGCTCCAGCCCCCTGGTTGGTGCGGGGGCGTCGTGAGGGAGGTAAACTGACGCCAGGATGGTGTCTTTGTTGCCGTCTCCTGCTGACAGCCTTACCACTGTGATGTCACTGGTGGAAAGCTGTGGCATAAGATAGGATGTTATGTGCTTAGGTATGTAAATACATGATCTAGGCTTATTATTTGTGGGATGTGTGAATATGTTCCCATTTAACTTACCAAATCCACAGACCTTGGATTTAACAATCCATGGTTCTTGGATGACGGCTATTGTGTCCTGCATAGTGTCGAGGTGGCGGCAAAGGGTTGCCACGGCCGCCCTACAGTGATGCAGGTTACACTGTATCACCTTTACGGTTGTGAAGGTTCCTCTGGGATGGAGGTGGCGCACTCCTGGCTTCCGCCCGGTGTGCCTCCATCCTCCGTTTCCATCGGGACCTCCACCCGAGGTGTTTCTGTTGTGGCTGAATTAGCCAGTTTTATGGGGAGAGTGGAGAATTTATAGCTAATCCTGCCTCCCTTTTCTTTGATGAACTGGGCATCCTTTTTTCCTACCCCGAAGACAAGTAGGTGACCCAAGGGTTCCTTCTTCTCTTCAACGTGGAAGACGCACCAGCTCTTTATTTCCATTGCGGTGTTTTGTGCCGCCAACCGCCTCTTTACCAGGTCTATGTTTTCCGGTTGCCCCGGAATCCACAGACGAGCTTTCGTCAGCGTTGGCAGCTGGTCGACCTGGACGACAGTCAGTTTGGCCCCTTCCCACAGTGGTGGTAGACGGGGGACTACGTCCTTGAGCCATTTCAGGGCGGGCTCATTATCGCAGGTGATACGTAGTATCTCCCCTGAGTGTGCCCATCCCTGAAATGTAGGAATGGGGTCTGAGGAGTTGAGCAATTTGTCCAGCTCCTCAAGCATTGCTTTTTCGACCATTGCTACCTGTTCCTTGGTGATTTAGCCCAAGGGGTTGTTTTGGTCTATAATGGCTACTCGGAGGTGCCTAGAGGCAGCCTCCTTGTAGCTGGTCCCGTCGCTCCTTACTCTCGAGAGAGGTGGATTCGAGGAATTTTTCCTGGAGGATCTCCCGTCTGCCTTTTTTGCCACCTTCCTGGGCTGACCGGGTGATGGCTCAGAGGCTGCGGATCGGTCCCTCTTTTTCTGTGCGCTGCCAGTCGGCAGCATCCCTTTGCCTTTAAGCATTGGGTTGCCAGCCTGCCCTGGGGGGCGCACTTCTTTACCAGAAGGGGTCTTGGGGGTTTTGGCTGTCTTTGCAGCAGCCAATGCCTCCCTGGCCTTCCTTCTGCGCTTTAGCTCGGCTCCACAAATGCGCTTCCTTTTTGGGGGTTGCTTCTGTGGGTCGGCTTCTTTTGTGGTGACGGGTGGATCAGTTGATCCGCCCGCAGCCACTGTTTGTTGCGGGGAATCCAGGGACTCACCCACATTAGATGTCTTTTTCGTAGTAGCAGGTTGATCTTGCGACCTGCCTGCTACTACCGTTGTTTTATTTATTTTGGCCATGCTATTGGATAGTACTTCATCCCTTTGGCTCCCCACCCGCCACGGAGCCCGCACTGGGGACGTCGATAATTGATCGCCAGGGCTACCAAGGGGATATAGTCACCAAGGACGGGTTGCACTCGAACGGGTGCCTAGCACATGTGCTGGGTCCGTTGAGCACCCCTCCGCCCCCAGGGGCTCACCCTGTCGTAAGTCTGACCTTACAACGCAGCCGATTGATCGGAGTGGGTTAGTTCCGACCACCCGTTTAGGGAGAACTCAGGGCCAAAGTGGAGTGTTGCCGCCGTACGTAACGCATCACGAGGGCGACTCAGCCACCAGGTTCCCTTTGTCCTGCCTTACGGGTCTCCACGCACGGCACAAACACGCGGGTAGCCTTGTGCACATCCTCGCATCGCGGCCACAACGATGCGCGGTTGACCTGTTATTCGTCTGGATCCTCATGTCAGGCCGCATCCCGGCTATCCGTTCAGTACGGAGGGGCCTCCCCCTCGACTGAACAGCCGGTTCTCGCCCCAACACTCATAGGACCACTCAAGCCCTCTCACCAATGTCAAGGTTCTACAGGTCCTTGAGAGGGTAGATGTATCTATATACCAGATTACGGAGTTGTGTTTTAGTTTTTTGATTTGATTCAGGTTACTTGCGACTGTCACTCTAATGCGCGATACGAAATCAAATTTGGTCGGCATTACGCCCGACGGTGTTATTAGCAAGTCAGTTTAATCAAGTTGAGAATATCCAAGTGCCCGATTCTATGCCATTTAACATGCCAGTCCAGTCTCATCGCACTCATTAGACCTTTTTTCTAATTTGTTCATACAGGGGAAGTCGTTCTAGTAAAGCTTCCCTTGCTACAGGTGTGCATAGCTCCAGTTATACCAACAAAGGCCATTCTCTGAAGATTTTAAAGCTTCTTTTGTGTAGTTTTTTATTAAGATTTGATCCATCATACTAATGATTCATATCTAATAATAGGTTTTACAAACATTATGTTTAGATCTTGAGGACTGAAATCCAAAATGATATAGGACTTCATTACCCAAGATCTGCCAAAGAGCCTGCGGCATATCCATACTGCCACATTAGCTTTGAAGAATGTTTTCTCTGGGTGCGCAATTTAATTTAGTTTTTTTAACCTAGATATTTCACTTAATCCGACATCGTAGTTTCTTGTCTATTTACTTTGGGAGCTTAGATATTCAGTTTTTTTATGATTATTAAAAGGTACTACCACATTTTTGTCAGGATTGGCATTGAAGCCTTTTTTCAGATACTATTTTACTATGAGGTCCCCTTATATCCCTTAAAAAAAGATTTTCAGGAGATCGTCTGCCATAGCAGGAGCTATAGAACCCCGTCTTGCGGGCACTATTTTGCTGTGGTTACCATTTCTTATTCCCTTCCTATACCTGCGGTGACGATACGTTCGACCTTGATACATCTTATTGTGGGTATGTGCCCCGTTTTCCATGATTTTGAAGGTTGTGCTGCCAAACGCCCTTTTAATATCTACGAAAATACCTAACACAATTATTCTCTAGTACCTATTGTGCATCTACTGGGGATTTGTCATGATATCTGCTGCCTATGCAGCGGAGGAATATGTTTCCTTCAGTGAGCAGTGTTTTATTAAGAATACACAAATGTTGGATTTAGGAAGTGTGTCTTTAGCAGAACACTGAAACTCTCTTTATGTCCCTCTGCGTGACTTTCATCGGGTTTTAAATTAAACCGATTATGTTGGATTATTCTTGTTGGGGTCGTAACTCCCTTACAGAAAGTTCTTTATGTTTTCCTTTTCGATTTCTCCAACTCCTTGTTATATTCCGACAGTGCATCCCCGTTGCCGGTTTTCTTTGCACTGTTGAAAATTTTCCTTGTTTGCATCTTTAGACGATCCTTGTTCCACCAAGACACATCCCTGGAAGGAGATCTTTTTTTCAGCGGACAGCTTAATTTATATGTCTTTAGGCTGCTATTTCTGAGCCATTGCTGTTCCTAGCTCTTCTGTGGTTTGTATGTTGAAGTAGAAATCCTCAGTTCCTACACTTAATCAGGCTTTTGTCTGTGTTCCTCGTATTTATACACTCTATGTTGTCTTTATTTTGGGCTTCTAAGATGAACTCAATCTGGAGATAATAATAATGATAATGATAATGTTTATTGTTAATTCAGTGTAGTTTACATTACATTACATTAAAGTACATTAAATTTCATAAAACTAAGATAAGAGCTACGAAAAAAAAAATTAAGAAAAGACAAACGTTCATTTCAAAACTATCGGATTAAATAATAAACAAATGATCACTGAATTGCAGGCACTTGTATGTGATGGACAAAAAATATAAATGGTTCGACAATGAAGGTTCATCTACAATATACCAATTTTTAATTGTGCTTGCTGTGAAGGCATCAGCTAGAGTAACGTCCAATACCTTCTGCCTGATTGAAGTCAAAGAGGCAGGCTCGCCACCTCTATTAGTAATATCTAAATTGTTAGAGATAATGAATTAAAGAAGTTTCTTACAATTATTATTGGAATCCCTGCTGCCCCAACCCAAATTGTGGGCGTTTGCATCACAGCCCAGCAGGGGGTGTTTATTGCCTCTTCTGCACCACTCCACAAGCTTACCTCCTCTGGTGGCTTGCTTTGTTCTTTCGGAAACTAGGTCGAGGCCATGACAGCTTGCATCTTCGTGAAAATGTCTTTCATAAACATTAAAACTACCATTGGAATAATGCAGACCGTTTTATACACCAAACTACAATTGTCTTGGTGTAAGGCCCTGATCTTTCCCTTATTGATCCTGCAGGAATCCTATGTCAAATTTGGATTTTTTGAATCTCCAATAAAGAGTACTTGATGCCGCTTTAGTACTGGCACCAGCCCCTAAACTTTGTGTTGCGTGCCTTTTTGTCTTTAGAGTTTCGTCCACTCCATGTTTAGCGTTTTGGTTCATATACCCACGAGTAGTTAGGGAAATAAAAGGTCCATTATAGCAGATCCTCGCATGCCATAGTAAGACTATTGACTATTGGGGATTTCCCTTAGTTATGCATCCATCTGCCATATGCTGTTCCACCTAGGATGAGGTTTTTTTTTGTGGATTCGTCTCCACATTGATCCGAGCGGTAACATCGAGGCCCTCTACACTTATCATCCCCAAGACATGACCACTGACAGCGACAAGTCCGATATGTAAGGGTAGATAGAAACAGACCTACCGTCTTTGGTCCTAGTACAGGGCACAGGAGTATGACGTATTATAGTTGGCCGAGTTAACTGAAGCGGATTTGAATAATAGCATGTAAATAAAGAATTAAATCGTAATAATGTTGGCAGGTTTACCGGAGGAATCTAGTTTTGAATAGTAATAATGTTTTGGTTAAAAATAAATCGTAAGTTGTGGCACAGGAAACAATTTTAGTGGTAATTATTTTTACTTTCCCTGTTCAAAAAACGAGAATATTTACGATCATGATTATTTCACATTCGAAATTTTAACGGAAATAAATGTTTTGAAGATATATATCAAATTGACAATTTGGTATATATCTTCAAAACTGCTATATAGTTTGAATAGAAACTTTAAACTTAATATTTTGTTTTCTTTATATTAAAAGCTAGAAAGCTTTTGATAAAATATCATGCACCGAAAGTGGGTGTTTATCTAAACATAAATAATATATCCTTTACTGTTTAACAAAAATGATTTAAAACATGATTTAAAACTGTTTGAGATTAATTGCTTATAAGATGTGGGCCTAGCATTATATAACCTATAAATATTATAGCTAAAAGATTGTTCAAATATTGCCGTTCTATGTTAAGGTGGTGATAACCGACCTTTAAACCAAAAAAACACAAATTATGATTGTGAATATCTTCACGAAACGATATTTTCTTATACAAATAGGGGGGACGCTTGGTCAATATAATTTTATGATATAAACACATTACCTGTAGTTTTCGTCGTTCCTCAATATTTAATCACTCGGCTTCTCTATCTTATGAGATATTCTCTCAAATTTACGTATTTCATAAAGAAATCTAAGGCAGGAATTATGTACCCTCTGTATGCGTTAAAGTTAAAAAATGCACGATTCTCATTTTATATAGCTATTTTATAATAGTCCCAATGAGCCGGATTCCTGGATTTTGCTTTATCGCGAGTTTACATTAATTGTTTAATATTATGTGGTTTCTTAAACTTTCGGTGAGTTATAGGCGAAAATTTGTCAAATAAATTTAGCAAATAAGAGTTAAATAAATTTACCTTCACATTAATATCGTTGGTTAGATATTAAATATTATGGAAAGAAATATTTTGTGATTCACACTGTAAGTTATCAATATCAGTAGATCGTATATTACGAAATTCTTTCCAATCCGGTTCAATGAGATCACAATTGTTAATAATTGAACAATATATAGTATCATGATCAGAAAAACTACATTCAATGGTACTAGATTCACCGATTGGTAATTCGCGAGAAACGATAATTAAATCAAGCAACGAACTTGAGGTTGCAGTAATTCATGTAGGTTCATTAGTAACCTATACTAGATTGTGAGAATCCACTACGTCACTTAAGGACAGAGAAGAAGATAATTCAGGATGCAGCATATCAATATTAAAGTCATCAGCACATATAGTCTGTTCGTTGGATCTTCCGTCGTACGTCACAAACTATCGCTTCAAAAAACGACGAAAGTTTTACAGTGCGTTTTTTTTTCTAACGCATTTGGTTTATACAAATGAAATATTTGGTTTACTTTATCAGACTGAATGTTTTTGCGTCGTTTCTCGAAGCGATAGTTTGTTACGTACGACGGAAGATCCAACGAATAGACTATATAAGAGGTTTCAAATCTATAACTATCGTTTTTTCGTTGTATGGAGTTCAAGATGGGAATGGTCCATAGTCAAGGTGAATACTCAATTATTTCGAATATGTTAAATATGCATACTCTGAAAACCAGAATGGATATTATTGACATATGTGTATTGCACCGACTAGGTAATGGAAGTCTCGACTGTGGGCAATTATTAGTGGCTCTTAATTTCCATCTGGCACAATTGAATCGCTATACTAGATTTACCCCCTTATTTAGATTGTCCACATTTAGAACTAACTATGCTTCTCATTCGAGTCCAGCAAATAGAATGATGGAACTAGCAAATCAATATAATAAACACACATGGTTCAATATTTTCGATTCTGGATACAATCAATTCAAATTTAATCTTAAGAATAAGCTGGCGCAATAGGTATCAATGTTATGGTACCCCTTTATAGTGTAATTAATTGTTATTTTCACAGTTTTTATACTTTTGTTTTGTTTTTGATAGTATTTTGTTGACTCGCGCTCATTATTTCATGGTTATTAAGTTAATTTTAAGTTGATCTAATTTTTAATCATTTATTTTTGAGGTAATATTGTTTAAACTTATACTTTATATAATATGTTGTATTTTTGTAAAAAGGAGAATTCCGTAAATAAATCTATTATTATTATTATTATTATTATTATTATTATTATTAAAAAAAGTCCAGCTGGGGAGGTCTGTAAGCAGCCGCTCTAGCAAATTAATTATGCGAGTTCTAACCACAACCCAGAGTAATTCAATGCTGTAGCTTATTTCTAAAATTGTAATTCTCAATGTTTGTTTAATATATATTAACGAAAGTTACATTACTGTCCTTCGAAGTAGTCACCTCCCATAACTATGCATCGCTGAGATCTACTTTACATGTCATGGAAACTTTTCAAGAAGTCTTATTTTGGGATGTAGTTTAAAAGCCTCGTCAAGTTTAGATGTCAGGAATATTGTCTCTTTCTTTCATGATGGGAATATCACATGACATTTATCATAATTTGTAAATCTAAAAAACCAAAGCCTTGAATGTAGTGAACATTCCAAATATTTCAAGGGATTTATAAACACATAAAGTAATAATATACTATTAATTCATTTACATTTAAAATTCAAAATTTATCTTAAACAAATAATTTTTAAATCTTCTCGATTATTTATATATATAAAAAGTCCCATTACCGGGATTATATAATATATTTTTTAACAACGATCCTACAATTAATTTATTAAAATATACAATAGAATATGTCAAATTCATTTAGATAGGTTGATAAACTTGTATTTTATATCTACACAAACAAAATAATAATCATTAAAAAAGAGTTAAAGGTATATATTATTTTCCTTTCAAAATTGTTACTGTATGCGAACTAATTTAACATTTATTATTATTTAGATATCTTTAGCAATAGTACTTTAATAAAATAATATGTTTGCATTTACATATGTTGTTTTAGAGTTGGGTTTTCATATTATCTTGTGTAACATTATTTATTTATTAATATATCAAGGGAGGAGACTTGGTGTAAGGTTTTCTTTCAAAGCTTTTTAGTAACTATTTGCTTTATACTTACATTAAAAAGTTTTAAATATTTGGAAACGAGGTATCCGGTGTTGTTACATAAACACACATTCCTCGCTGTGGTCGATATTCGACAGATTTCTATAACGCTTTTAATATGCGGAAAACCCTTGACGTAGTTCCGGAAAATTCCGCCAGTGGCGGCAGGCTATGATCAACCCCCCCGGCAGGAGATACCATTTTCCAGTGCAGGAGGATGCGGAGTTGGCGTCGAGTCAGTTATTTTTGAACCCCAGTCGGAGTAGCACGCATCGCACACCATAAATACCCAACCCAAAAAAAAGAAACAAAATGACGATAGCAAACGGACACGATCTGTGCCTCCATATTCTCGCGTACTCGTACTAGTAGACCAGAGTGTGTTTCATCCCCCACACATCATAAACAACACATGTTCGCTATAACATCCTAGTGCAAAACAAAAAACTATTTACCATTTTCTAAGTCATGGATATTTTTATAGAGAATAAGGTAGCTGAATGTTCAGTGTATATATCTATAATAATCTTCTTCTATCTCCTGCAACAACCACCTTTTCTTCTCCGCTCTATCAAACCAACCTTTCTATTAGTCCCATTCTAAAATTTAATTTCCTTTAAAAAAAATGAATGTGTAAATCGCATGTTGTCAAGACCTGAATAAATGTTAAGTGTATTGCCTGCTTTTGTGTTTATGTGCGTGTGCCATGTTACGTACTTGTGTTTGTTACTTTTAATAAAGGAATTTTAAAATGTAAATGCCTTAAAATGTTATGTATTTTTTTTTCTGAACGTAAAGATGCATTAATGCCGACACGGTCAACAGATGGCCAATTAATCATTGCAGCCATCTCTGTCGGACACACATGTGCAGTGCCATCTAGTGCATTCGTTTTTTTTTTATTTTACTATAACGAGAATAAAAGCAAAAGATTAAAAAATATAAAGCGCCGTGGTGGATTTAACAAGCGCTCCTGAATATTAATTTTTATACACATCAATCAACCGCTTGTACTTTTTGTTCGAATACTTTTTTTTTAATCTTAATTATTCTCGCGTTATTATTCACCGGGCTTTGAAAATAATAACGCTCTAATTGAGCGGAATATTCGAATTAAGTAAGTTGTTATATTTGTTGTTTTTAATTATTAAAAAATAAGAAGAAGAAAAATTTCCTTAAATACTGAATATGGATTATATAGTGTTTCATATATCCATTATGAGTTTGGTTCATTCAGGAAATTAATTTTGTGTTTGTATTTACTTGTAGTAGTGCACTTAGTGAAGAGGTAACAAAACAGATTATTTACCTTACATTCAATAAATAATACAGTATTGTGTACAATGGAATCTATATATTAAACGGTATTTGTTTTAGGATAATTATTATTTTGGTAATAATATTTATTTTCTTGGTGCTTGAAATTGTTTAAAATATTTTAATAAATTGTATTTAGCACAAATTTGTCAGCAAATTCGAAAGTAGACTTTTAGAAAATTTAATTGAACTTGTGTTCTAAAGTCCAAGGTAATAATTGTCCCTTTATTTACATGATAATTAAAATTTAGATTTAATTAATAATAAGTGGTTGATTTTCAAATTTTTAGTAAACTACAATTGTTTATATTATATTCTTCACCTGAAGAAGCAACAATGTGGCGAAACAATTGTAGTGGGTTAAATAAAAAATTGAAAATCAATCACTTATTATTAATTACATATAATATGAATTTTCAACAAAATGCCTCATCAATCAGTTCATTCAAATTTAGTATTAATAATTAATTAATGTTTCATGGCGTTTATGTAACAATAACTTATGTGGGCAATTTAGCTCCTGAACTTATTTAATAATATTTTACTGTGGAAGATCACCTAAAGGACTGAGTTATATTGCATGGATCAGAATAAATTATTCTAGTTGTCAGACTTTATGGTGTAATCGATAAGTAGCCGAAGACGGAGATGTATTTTTTAGATCGCTGCTTTTTTATTTAACGTAAATGGAATATAATTCTTTCATAAGTTTAAATTATATGGGGTCGATTGAATACCAGACAGCTTCCGGAATTATGACTTGATTAGATCTGTTGTAATTATACCCGGTCTACTTCATTGATAAAATTAAATAGTTTTCCTAATAGGATGTTTCCATATTCTCGTACTCGTTTAGGATTAAAAAAAATATATATTTATGTATATATACATCTGATTATGAGATTTCTATGGTTACAATTTGCAGCAACGAACAACAAGCTCTATTTTTGTTCCATCTCATTTTACGTGGTATGTAGCGTAAGAACAAATTATTACTGTTTCCATTTATTTATGTATATAACATAATTAGGACTACATAGTTGAACAGTATTCTATCTAAGATCGATCGTCCTGGGTATGTATATAAAGTCAATAAAGCTCTGATATTCGGAAATACCAATGTGCTTTCTCATTATGAAACCTAATGTTTTACGAGCCTATGAAATTATTTCAATAACATGCTGATTAAATATTAGTTTCCTTTAAAATAATAAGCCCAAATAGTTTATTACGTCAACTTCCTTCAGTCTTTCAATTCCTTATAATACATGAAAAAGATAGGCTCCTTTAACTACGTAAAATTATTAGATGATTTTATTTATTCGCATTGCAGTGCAAGTCTCTTTTTGTAGATATTTCCTTTAACTCTTATTTGTTTACATATTTTTATAACAATAACAAAGAGAGTTTTTAATACAATTTGTTACGTTATTTATTAACAATTTAAAGAGAAAAGTACAGATGTAACTGCAATACAATGTGAGACAAAAATCCTAATTTTAATCCCTTTATCTAACTATGCAGCTTACTGCATATGTCTATCTGCTTTAGTTTTAGCAAATGTATATTCTGGTTTATTATCTGACATTCCTTTGCAAACTCATGATACCGGTATCTACCTAGTTATTTTTGTTTAAAGAACTTTGAAAGACTTTCCCTACAAATATTTAGATTTGCAAAGATAGACGAGATTGGAATACACATTATTAAGGTGAAATTATAGAATTAAAGAGTGGTGATAATTGGTCTGTTATTGAACTTTCAAATTGGCTATTGTGCTTAAAATTGTAATGTGTCAATAATTCTCAAACTTTCTTATCAGCCCAAAAATTACCCACTGGTGTTACAGATATATTTTTCATATGATAGGAAACTTTCCTATGTTTAAAGATTTGTTAGATATAATATGCAAAGGTGAAATACAATAAATTCAGAGTTTTTTTACTAAGAAGTTTAGTTTTAAGATTCAAAATCTTTAGTGCTACTTAGATGTAATAAAATGTTTAACTAAGTCAGTAGTTTGTTTATTTTTAAATATTCATTAAGATGTTCATTTAGTTTTGTTTATCTTTTTTGCTGAGTAATTGATTTCGCTTACTACATCTATCAATTACACGATGCTTGCGATGCTATTTATTGGTATAATAAACTTTACATAGAGTATACAAAAATAATTATAATTACATGAAAATGAAAATAAAAAAATAGAAACTAAAAAATATAAAAATTTATAAACCTATATAAAACTACATTACATACGAATACATATAATATCCATTTAAAAGAATAAAAGTCAGTTCCAAAAACATTAGTGAGGATAGTTATTTAATTTGTTTACATATCTTATTATTCTTTGAAAAGGACAATTAAACGAATAATTGTGTTTATAAAAACTACAACATGAAAAACAATTCTACTCCTCGATTTAACTAAATATGGATTTGTCATAAAGTCAAGCACTTCAAGTAATTAAATTAATAAGCACTAAAAATCTTTCTTCGCAAATTTTATTTAAATTACAGATATATATTTCGGACACAAAGTGACCATTATCAATGTTTTAATACTGTAATTTAAATAAAATTTATAAAGAAAGGTTTTTATTGCTTATTAATTTAATCAAATTTATCTTCACGTAACTCACAAAAAATCAAACCACTTCAAGTAATATTGAATAATCAATACAACATGAAATGAGTTGATGACAAAACATAAATCAAGCCCAGTCCTTCTTATCTCTAAAGAGCTAAGACTTAAGCAACTTAATGTAACGTTTGCATTAAAATATGAATGTGGTATACCAAATGAGATATATTTTACAAATTTATTTTGTACTCGTTCTAATCTTATAATATAAGTTGTGTAATACGGAGACCATACAATACTCTAACTTAAAGCGTATTAAGGAACAATAAAGCAATCTCAATGTAGCTCCGTTTCTAATTATAAAACCAAAGTTCTCATTGCCGTTCGTAAAATTAAGTCAATATGATCTATGAAATTTAATTTAGAGTTAAAAACAATACCTAGATCATTAATACAATGAACCCTTTTTAAAACTAAGTCATTTTAAATATAAAAAAATACATTAAGATAACTATTTCTTCTAGTAAATCTGATGTGTTTACATTTATTGACATTAAGGTACAAATAATTCCTATCGCACCAAATTTGTAGAGATTGAGATCTTATTGGATATTAAAAGCTAAATAAAATATTTAAATATTTTTAAATCATCTGAAAAGAACAGATATTGGCATTTGTTTAATGAATCAGTAAGATCATTTATAAAAAGTAAACATTGGATGGCCCCCCGTGGAACCCCTGATTGTACATTTATACATTTTTATGTTGTATTACCTATTTTTACACATTGAATTCTGTTGCTCATGAGAGATTCCAACAACTTTAAGACAGCGACATTAAATTGGTAATTCCTTAATTTATTAGTCAAAATTTTATGGTTTACTCTATCAAACGTCTTGGTGAAATCAGTGTATATAGCATCGACATGGAGTCAATTTTCCTAGGCATCTAATATGTAAGATTTACAAGGCAATAGATTCGACAGTGTTGAACGTCCTTAGCCAAATCCATGTTGTTCCGGTATAATTAAGTTTCTTGAGAACCGCATTAATTGCGATGAAATTAGTTTATCAAAAGCTTTAGAAAGAGCTAACTAAAAAGAAACTTCTCTATAATTTTCGGCTTCGCTTTTTTGCCAGATTTATATATAGGCACTATGAAACTTTGTTTCCAAGGATCAGGAAGCTCGCATTGAGCCAAGGACGCACGAAATAATAAATATATTGGCTTCGTGAGAGTACACACATATATCCTTAAGAAATTCCCTGGAATTTCATCAGGACCGCAACTATAATCATTAGATAGAGATGATAGTTCACTATCAATTTCATTTATATTAATGAATAATTTATCACCACACGCACTATAGCCACTTCGTTGCTGATATTCAAAAGAATCAATGTCGCTTACCATTGTTACACTGTAGTTCCCGGCGAAGTTGTCCGCAAAGAGTCTACAATAGCATCAACACTGGAAATTTGTTAAATGACATAATTTTGGAAAATCCTTCTTCATTCTTCAGTTTTTTTTATATGGCTCCAAAATTTCATGCGTTTTTTACTAATATCTATTTCTATATTTTTATAATATTAATATTGTAATATGCAATTTCGTTGCTTACATTCATTTTTAAGTCTATGGCATTTTTGTTTGTCCACATCTGTGCCACCGTGTTTGAATAGTGCATGCGCCAATCTTTTGTTCTTTATTTTATTAACGTAGAATCAACCCAAACGGAATATTTATTACTGCGTATTATTTTTATAGGAACAAATACATTTATAATGTAATATAGACATCATAGAATAATTCATTGATTTCATTAATATTATACGAGTAATCCTCAAACTGTTTACAACAATCAATCTTACTTAAATAACAAATAATTTCGTTACTTTCTCTCTTAAAATCTGTATATGAAAAATGGGCATGCATGTCTCCTCATAGCCTAATTTCACCGAGCAGCAATTCGGCGTGCGATTTAAAGAATTTGTATCTAATAAAACGATAGCTTCAGATTTGTGTACATGATCCATATTAAAAAATACCAAATCCAACAGTGTTCCTCAACATGATTGTTTAGTCAAAATTTAAGAAACTATAGGAACTAGATATACCTAAATTGTCATTCATACCTGAATGCAATGAATATTGAATGGAAGAATTATTCCAGGCCAGTAAGCGAGGAATGTTAATTTAGCGTTTTCATAATGCATTCTTAGAGATTCCACAGTCTCACAGTGATAAACATACTTATCAGAGCTAGAATCAGGAGGTATATTTACACCACCAATAATAATATTATCTCTTCCAATAGTTACTAGAATGAAGAGTATTTCTACATGATGTTCATCTATACTAATTTCTTGATCACAGATATCCTTTTTTACACATATTAAAATGCCGCCACCTCGCTCCTTAGAACTATTTAAGTACTACCGATCTAATCTATATACATTAAAGTCATTTAATATTAGCTCTTTAATTGCTCACTAAGCCAAGTCTCAGTAAGAAAAAATATATCGTAACAACATACGTTCAGATTTAGATTAGATTAGATTAGATGTTGTATGGGTGGCACCAGCGCCTATTCCACCGCGACCTTTCCAGGTCTATTGTGGATCCCTGTTTATCTCAGATGACCAGCTCTAGCTTTGCCTCTTTGATTAGTCCCTCTGAAAGGGGGCTTGGGTATAAGTCTCCGCGCTTGGGTTTGTAGTGCCTAGCTTTTGATATCTAATCCTTGCTAGACCCTCGCAGTGGCATAGGATGTGGATCGAGTCCTCTTCTTCCTCTAGGCAGAATCTGCATGATGCTTCTTCCACCAGGCCTATTTTGCTTATATGTTTGTTGAGCTTGCAGTGTCCTGTTATCAGGCCTACTATTGTTTTGACCATTTTCCTGTCTTGGTTCAGGAGTTCGGTCGTGAATTTTGGCGATTGTTTCTTAAGGAACTGTTTCGCCTGTCTCTGTCCTGGTGAGTTCGTCCACCAGGTATGGGCCTATGTCTCCACCCATTTTTTTATGGATCGTTTGACTGCGGTTTTGGAGATTCCGCAAAAGGGTTCCGGGCCAATTACTGCTTTTGAAGAGCCTTCTTTGGCCAATTCGTCTGCTATGTCATTCCCCGGATGTCCTCCGTGTCCTGGGACCCATGTGATTGTTACTTTTTTGTGACAGCCAAGTTGGTTAAGAGCGCGTATACAGTCCCACACTAGCTTAGATTCGACCTGTGTGGAGCTTAGTGCTCTTAGTAGCGCCTGGCTGTCGGAGAATATAGCAATTGACCTACTTTTGCTGTCTTGTCTTGCCATTTCTCTTGTGCAGTGGTGAAGAGCTATCGCCTCTGCTTGGAACACCGTGGTGTCCTTGGTGAGACTGACAGAAATCTTTGTCTCGGGTTTTGTGCTGTATATACCTGCTCCTACCCCTTTGTCGGTCTTTGAGCCGTCCGTAAACCAGCATGATTCTGCTTTGGTAGATTGGCCTTCGATCCAGTCCTCTCTTTGTGGGATTAGAACCTTGTATTTCTTTTCGAAATTGTATTTTTTCACCATGGCATCGCTAGGCATTGCTGTAATCGCGTTAGCCTTCAGCTCGCCTTCTAGCCATTGGTGCGTTTTTCCGTGTGATCGGATTATGGGCGCCTGTCCTTGCATCAAACTGTATGATACGGACCTGGCTTCTCCTTGAATGAAGATGTGTAGTGGTAGTATGTTTAAGATGGCTTCCAGGGCTGCTGTTGGGGTGGTGTTAGGGCTCCCGTTGTACTGAGACATGCCAATCTTTGTGTACTGCTCAGGAGTCATATCGCCCCCTTTTGCTTTGTCCTAGTCCACCACACCACTGCTCCATAGGTTATCATGGGTCTTATCACCCTGGTGTAGAGCCATAGAGTCAATTTAGGGTTTAGTCCCCAATTTTTCCCGCACATTTTGCGACACCTGCCCAATGATATTGTTGCTACGTTCAGATTTAAATATATTGCTAATTTTGGTACTACTGACGTTTTGAAGGTAAATTGTTAGTTTTTATGTTATTAGACTGTGCAGATTTTATTTGATTTCACAACTCATTCATCATCATTCATGTATTATTTTCGGATTATTATTTAAAAAAAATTCATTAGACCTTTTCACCATTATTTTTTTCTTTTATTTAATTCATTATATAAACTTTTAATATGTTTTCTTTGCATTTCAGTCAAATCCGTTTTAATTTTAATAGTGTCATCAGTACAGATAAATTTGAATGATGATGTTATTATTCTTCGAAAAGCCTTCTCATTAGAAAAAATACTTTTATAGGACGAAGTTTATCGTTAATCTTTAGCCCAATTCTTATAATTTTATTTATAGACGAAGTAATTTACAAATCATTTTTAAATAAATTATTAATAGCATCAGTATCTCTGTTAATGCGTGTTTCTATTTTACCAGAAGATGACTCCTTAATATTTAATACGATTAAATTTTTAGATCGTCTCTTTGGATCATTAATTTCGTCAATAATATTTAAATCGTTAGATATTGCATGTAATTCTTGCTTCGCTTTTTCTTCTTTCGGCTTTTAGTTGTTTATTTTCACTAGCCAAATTATTTAATCTAACAGTAACAGCCTGCATCGATGTAGCAAAATCATTAAGTGTTTTTGAATATTAGCACTAAATACAGATAACCGGTCACCAAAAAAACATTCAAACATCCTTTGCATTTACGAGAGCATAGGTGTGTTACTGGAAATTGTATGAGAGGGTCTATTATTAATGGATATTGAACTATCATCAGGTGTACATTTCGCGCATGTCCACCTATCTCCTAATTGCTTTCGCGCCTCTTTAATATAATTAATGCGGTCGATGTCCAGTCCAGTGCAGCTAGCATGATGTCACGTTGCATACGTTTTGCACTTAAAAGCAGTCAATTTTGAACAAACGGAACAATTCATGGGTATGAATTATAGATAGACGTGGCAACTGCGTTAAGTATATATGACTTATATATGTTTAGAATGACGCGACTGAGGTCAATTGGCTAATTTAGTAACCAAACAAAGGTAAAATAAAAGGGTATTAATGTTATCAAGGGTTTAAACAAGAGACACTCTTCGTACAACAGGGTCTGTTGTGATGACTTGTGAAATACACGCTACAGGAGAGGATGTTAAAGCTAAGCTCAGATATAGTTAGTATATTTTTAGTTTTAAGCAGTTGGTAGTGTTGACCGTTTGTAGTTGTAAGGTTACACAAAATAAAGTAGTTCTATTCTGATACTCAAAGAGACAGCACGATTATTTATCAACCTCAAACCCACGTCATTTTAACAAGTTTGGGCACAGAGCTATCGTGATTCAGATAATGTTTTTTTCGGTTATGTGTTATGTATGTGTCTTAAAAATGTCTTCACTCCCAGTAATAAGTGTACAGAAACTTAAGAGTCGTGAACATTATTGCGACTAAGAAGTACTTAATCCCGGAGGAACTGCAAAAGTACATTAAAACGGAGCCGAGAGTAAATGTAGATCAAATCCTGGAGGATGAAAGGTCGCAAGCAAAATTCGTGTTATTAGTAGACCATTCACTCACGTGAAGGATGCAACAATTACGAAATTGTTGTGGACTAAATTAATATCCATGTACGACAATTCGGGCTTCTCACGGAGGATTAGTTTGTTGCGGACTTTGATATCGACGAGGTTGGAAACGTGCGATTCGATGGAGTAATACGTGAACCGTAGCTGTGATATTTTAAAAACAATTGACCATTAATTAAGGACAAGAATAAAATTTGTGTTTTCTTCAGGCAATTACGGACCAAATGACTTTTACCAGGATTCTGATGCAATTGTGCATAAACTTGTTATTAAAGACCATTTCACAAGAATGTCAAGATGTGACAGACAAGTGTTTGTTGCTAATAGTGCAAGCCTACCAGTTGATAAAGTCGGGAATGTTACGTTATTTAAAACCGTAGTAGGTAAAAGAAATTTTAAAATAACAATAAAATATACGCTTTATGTGCCAGGCATGCCAATAAATTGAGGGAGTCAATAAATAACAAACGTAACAACGTAATTTCTGATGATAAGTGCTGTAAAATTTATAATAAACGTAATGAAATAATTGCCATTGCTGATTTAGTTAAGGGAATATACAAGATTTGTGGGTCCGGACTCAACAGACGGATGTTTAATGGCAGTGACATCCGGGGAAATATGGCACCGAAAACTTAAACATTTAAACATTTGGACTAAGGTGTTCAACTAAAAAGAAAATTGGATTGTTCAATTTTAAGATGTGCTGTAAAGGAAAATAGTCTCGACTACCCTTTAACCACTACTGGAAGTTGTGCATGGAGTTTTCTGTGGCTCAATGAAGATGAAATCACTTGGAGGATCTAGATATTTTTTGCTATTCATCGATGACTTCTCAAGAATGTCCTTTGTATATTTCATCAAGAGCAAGGATGAAGTGTTTGACAGCCTCAAAACATTTGAAAGATTAGTTGAAAATCAAGCGAATACTAAAATTAAATGCTTTAATTGATTAATGGTTGAGGCGTTCACTTCGTGATACATCTTGAATATTTAAATAAAGTAAAACTCACTTTGTTAATATCACACTATTTATTTAAAAAGTGACTCGAGTTTCGATCAACAGCTGATCATTTTCAAACTTTATTTAAAAAGTGACTCGAGTTTCGATCAACAGCTGATCATTTTCAAACTTAATGTTGAAAATGATCAGCTGTTGATCGAAACTCGAGTCACTTTTTAAATAAATAGTGTGATATTAACAAAGTGAGTTTTACTTTATTTAAATGCTTTGGATCTGATAATGGTGGCGAATTAGTAAATAAGGACTTTGAAAAAACAAACCCTTATACCCCGAAACAGAATGGTTTGACTGAGTTTAAACCGAAGCATTGTAAAACGGTCAGGTGTTTTCTTATTGATGAAAAATTGGACAAAAAACTTTAGGGAGAAGCAGTGAATACTTCTGTATACGTCAAAAACCCTGTACCTCATCAAGTTTAGGTGACAAAACACCTTTTCAGATCAGAACGGGCAGAAAACCAGATGTAAGTCATTTAAGAATATTTGGTAGTGTAGATATCACAAAGAAGAATAATTGTGGGTTATGGCGACAACTTCAAGGGTTACAAAGTTTATAATCCTGAAAACAATTCTATAAGTACAAGCCAGGATATTATAGTGTTTGAAAAAGACATTTTTGAATCAGAAATGATCGAAGAAACAATTGTTTTAGGTTACTGAAGAACAATAGTTTTAGTGAGAGTGGAGTCACTCTCAGAAGAAAACATAAATGTGGTGATAGCAGTACTTTAGAGAAAGAAAACTAAAAGATTTTTCAGATTATGTTACATATCTGTGCGGTGAGCCAAATGTTTTAGGAGAACCCCTGACAGTTGATGAAGCTTTGTCATGTCCTGACAAAGAGCAATGGAGACAGGCTATGGAAGCAGAAATTTTAGCCTTCGAAGAGAATAAAGCTTGGAGCTTTGCCACTGAATCAAAACATGGATCGGTAGTGCCATGTAAATGGGTGTTTAAACGAAAAATTGACTAAACCTTTGGGTTTATCAAAGCATGGGACTTTTGTAGCGGATTTAGGTTTAAGTTAATTTAATTATGTTTAATTCACTTAGCTAGTAGGAGTGTTCAAACTAAGCTTAGATGTATTTAGTATATTTTTAGTTTTAAACAGTATTTAACCGTTTGTATAATGTAACGTTACACAAAATAAAGTAGTTTTATTCTGATACTCAGAGAAACAGCACGTTTATTTATTAACCTCAAACCCATGCCATTTTAACAGATGATAGACCTCGGATTAAAGGAATAAATAACATAAGTTTTGTTAATTCAACAAAAATAAACTATTTTAAGGTACTTACTCACAGAATTACTTCATAAACAACAAACACTACATTTTTAATATATTATATTGATATATAATATTAACACAATTATTCAAATTAAAAAAAGCACAACCAAACGACTTCCTCTCTCTTGTGAAACGACATCATTTTGTATCTGCTATATACATTTTTTGGTTAAAGAGTCGCTCGCTTTTATATTAATACCACTCATCTTGTTAACATTTGCCGATGAAAATATAAATCATTCTTATAACACAACACAGTTAGCTATTACTGTGAGAATGGTATTTAGTAAGATATTGTAAAAGAAATCTACCGAAAATATTAGACATGAAATGACAAACAACAGGAGATGAACATATGCAATGTTGTATCTGATGAAAATTTCAAAATTTTACACCGGGAAACCAAAGGCCGCAAACTTAACATCCTGGAATGCATGGAAATAAATAAAAGAAAAAATACTGGACATCTACTCAATAATCAAACAGATTTAACAAATTCGCCCCTTTTAAATTTACAATTTTTTCAAATAAACATTGTATATATACCTGACCCGACAATTTTTTTAACACCATTTCTTCGCCTGAAGAAGCCACAGTGTGGCGAAACAATTGTAGCGTCTTACAATATATTTTTGAAAGTACTTATATAGTTTTATTCATATAAAGTGAATATGCAATGTCAATGCCTATTCACAAACTATCTGCGATAACCACTGATGGACCAACAGCAATGGTTGGTAATATCAATGGATTTGTTGCCCTCTGCAAGAAAGATAAATCATTTCCATTGTTTTTGTCGTATAACTATATTATTAACCAGGAAGTTTTGTGTGGTAAAATACTACCCTTCAGATATGGTTTTCAAGGTCTTAATAGAAAATTCTGATCCTGATCTTATTCTACATAATGAAGTACGTTGGCTCAGTAAAGGCAAAGTTCTTATAAATTTAATTGAAGAAATAAAAAAAATCGTCTTCAACAGTTTGTGTCATCGAGCCAGCGGTCACCTTTTTTATCAATCATTTTAATTACCAAGTAAAAGTGACCGAAATAGCTACATATATTGCAGAGCTTATTCAAGCAAGGACAGAGGAATTAGTGCTAAATATTTTGAACCTTCAGAACTGATTGTCTTAAAATTCAATGTATCAGATAAGATCTTGTGGCACTAAAGAGCAGCCTACTAAATAAAATCGTTTTTCGGTTCCACATACTTTTGCGAATCATTATTTTCGACAATGAATATTATAAAACTGCAGATGTCGACTTCAGATGGACATCCTGATTATTGATTACAAGCGGGAATATCATCATATTCTCTTAATTACGAAGCAATTGCCAATGAAAAGCAATGCCAACGATCACATTGACTTCGAGATTTATATTTTTAATAAAACATATTTATACTATTATTTACTACTTACTTTTTATTTTACATAAAAATATAAACAATATTTTTTATATTTTGTAAATAAATATGTTTTTGTGCATTATGGTCATTGTTATCCAACTGTAAATTTTCTTTGAAAAAATAAATGATGCTGCCACCCGACCGGTATTCTAGAAAAGGGCTCAAACGGGTTAGGGAGTCCTGATGAAATCTTTTCTTTCCGCTTTTTATCGTAAAATGTTATAGCAAATAGGAATGTAACATGAATATAACGGGTAAAATCCAACATACTTACAAAGTAATTTCTAAGGCAACTATTATATTGAAAACTGTTTTGAAATATAACTAAAAAACTAATTAAACTTTAAATTTTTTATAATCATTCTATGAAAAATAAGAAAAATATTATTTTTATAATTTTTAATTCACATTTAATTTTTTATATAAACTAAACTTATATTTTCCGTATCCCTGAAAACAATAAAATAAAAACAATAGAATATTATTTATGTTCAATATCATTATAAATTAGATGAAATAAATAGAAAAGTTAAAGACTTAAACTCTATATCTAATGTGACCATGCATTAGCTTCAAACAAGTCTAACGCCTAAAGAGATTTATAAATAATCAATAAGTAAGTAAAATTAGTGCAACGTTTTCGTTTATAACATATTTAAATTAAATTAAAATTTTCTTTCCTCGTCCGTTGCAGCTGTATTTAAGCCTGAAAATCGTTTCATTTTTTAAATGTTTAACACTAAAATCAGTACAATATTTTTCACAAGTAATGTGTGCTATATCAATTCTTTAATAACTTAATAGATAATTCAATTGTAAAGCAAGAGTAAAGATATACTTATATCTCTCCGAGAGCTTGCATGTATAGTAAACTAAGAACTCTCAAATTCACTTCGCATGTATTGCCATACAAGTACACATTATGTGTGCGCGCTTATATATGGTTTCAAACCTTATTGTTGACTTTACTAGAACATAAATTCGAGAATTCAAAACCATGAAATTGAGAAAAATAGTTATATATTAATTAAAGGAGAATTATTAACTTCTATTTGATCATTTAATAAAATACCTTTTTTTTTAAATTATATTTATTAATTTCTAGTTCTTCCAACAAATTTAACTTTCGGCTTTTATTACAAACGTGCAAAATTTCAAAATTATCATTAAAGGTATGCTGGTATTCGATTAAATGATTGACGTAGGTTGAAGCAGTTTTCTGGAATTGAAAGCATTTTTTATGTTCTTGAATGCGGTCTGGGAAGCTTCGTTCAGTTTGTTCAACGTATACCTTAGGATAATCCTCACATTTTAACAAATATACGCCCGAGTACGTCAATTTATCAGATTTATCTTTGATGTTATTTATAAATTTACTGAGTGAGTTGGATGTTCTGAAAGACGGGGTTAAATTAAGAGATTTGAGTTTTTTTGCTGATGACGATTGATGGGAAACCGTTAAATTTTAATGAACAATATTTACTATTGTGATCGGAATGAACACGGCTTGGATAAACTAGTTTTAAAGCTTCTTGTTTTTCTTTTCTAAAAAGAATGTCTAATATTAGCTTTTGAGAAAAGCCGTTGTTGTTTGCTATTATTAAAATTCTATTAAGTTGGTAATTGAACTGTTATAAGCCTATGTAACATTGAATGATATGATGCAATAATATTATTTTTAAGATTATAACTTTAGTCTTATTTAGAAGATCTTTATTTTATATAGTAATTATATAATGTTGCTTAAATTATTTTCACTTAAACGAGTCTGAAGCTTTTCCACAGTTGCAACAATTATTTGTTTTGACAGTTATGTTTATCTAACGAGTTGCCGACTAAACGTGTGCTTATTCCAATCGTGAACTTTCTAGAGATTACTGCCATAGCATGTGCACCCGGTAATATAAATTGTTCCCGAAAAACAAAGCCTCAAACTTTCCATAAATTTTGTTCCAAATGAATCCAAATAAGAAAAGGTAATAATCATATTTATTTACACTTACACACATAGATATATCTAAAACGTCACAAAATACATACAATATGGTTCTATATTACGGAGTAACTGATTTCATCTGATAGTAAATTACCATAATGTTTATCTCTATTGGAAGGTGATTATATATTATGATACATACGTAAGAAAGGCCCTTTTCAAATTTATTAAATGTATGCAGCGGAAGGTTATAAAATTAACCTCTGTGTGCTTTGTAAAGACTTAGAAAATATACCTCATTAAATAATATTCTGTTTTTAAATAAGGACATTATTCATTCGTATATATAGAGTCCATAGAATGTAAGTACTCGTATATTGGCTTGCTTAAAAACCCCTTTGCAATTTGTATTGTAATTAAATTTACAGAGAACTTTTACTATTTTCTTTTGTAACATAAAATTCTTAATTGCTGTTGTACAACCCCAAAATATCAGATCATATCTTATATGTTATTAATAATGTTAATAAAATAATGTTTCTATTTGAACATTTACGGAACTAATCTGTATTCTTAATCCATAACAAGAACTACTTAATTTATTGCAGATATAAACTATGTGTTGGCTAAAATGATGTTTTCGTTTCTAACAGCCTCTTCTGGACGCCTACTGCGCTCATCATCTTTGATGCCCATTTGGACGAAATTTAGCAAACTACTTACTAATGGTTGCTTCAGTTGGAGCGGATAACACTTATCAAGCCAAGTTTTTGTTTTAGCACTATTTTTCCTTTTAAAAAACAGTGTTTCTTTACCACACGAAATTTCTTTTATCCATTTTTCTTCCAATAACAAGAAATGCTTTACTCAAAATGCTATAACTCACGAACCGAATTGTCCGGTCACTGTCAAATTTTGACACGCATCATTTGAAGGTTAGTTCACACTGAAAATCATATGAAAAAAAAAAACTAGTAGCGTCCTGTCTTAAAAACAACGAACTTTCCAGCCGAACTGTCACATTTGCATTAATTATTTATTTACGATTTTCCGTTTACATTTACGTGAGCACGTGTACCGTCGGTGGGTAACGGACTGTGGTATTTATAATATGCCGAGTATTCTAGCGTGCTTGGCACGGATCACTTTTGTGGTTTCTGGATTTCAAAGCCTACTACGTGCTTCGGATTGTGATGTTTATAATAAGTGACAATTTTTCTAATTAATTTTAGTAGTAGTAGTAGTGTTAGGCTATCGACCACGTGGTCCTTCCGCCATGTGTCATTTGTGTATTTGTGTGTGTGTAAATGAGCTTGTTACTTTAAAGGATCGCCCCCGTCACTCTAAAGCACCATTAATTGTATCCCAATGGTGAATGGTACCGGTCACCCATCCGACTACTGACCCGAATCAACGTTGCTGCACGTCAGTTCTGGGCCATAACCGATGCGCCACCACCGGCGTGTAATTAATTTTATTTTACAAGAAAGAAAAATAAAAATCTCATAAAAAAATAAATAAATAATGTCGAAAGTCCTCTCTCGTTAAATACAACTTGGTTTAAAACTGCATACTAGAATTTCTATGTAAATTTAAGAAATTTTTTTATTATTCTTTAGTTCATTTTATCTAATTTACAAATTTGTAATAGCTAACTTCTTAATTTAAATAACTTTGTTTTACCACTTGGTAAAAGTTATTTTGTCTCAATTGTTTGGAATTTTCGTTTATTTAAATTACTTGCCTTTCTACTTGTCAAATCGTACTTGATTTGCTTTTGCATTAGTTATAATGCTTTCAATGATTTCGAGATAAAACATATGTGTTCTTATGAAGCGCTCCAACTCGGCATTCAGTCTAAATTTGATTTTTGATAGACTTCCAAAACCTTTCCAACCACCCGATAATTTATCCTTGAACTATAAGAACCATTTTACAGTAGTTTATTCTTCTTCGATAAATATCTATTGATAGTTCTATACAAGGTTAGGAGAAATTTCAAGAACAATCGATTATTTAAAAAAATAGAGGAGTTAGCAAAAAATGTCTTATATAAAAGTTGTAAGGCTTTAAAAAATCTACTTATCTGTAATATATTGGAATATACAGTGTGGCACACAAAATTGTGGTGAATTAAGGTTAGATTTTTTTGAATGGAACAACCAGTATATTACTATTTACTTTAATAGTCTATTTTTATTATTATTATTTATTAACCATACGTTACACCTAAATTCATTAGTATCTAGAAATCATATGTCATTGTATCATGGCATTTGGATTAGATACAAAACTCAAAACAAATTCCAATAAACAATCAGTTAACATAAAACAATAGGTATAACAAGTCATGGAAAAAAGGCTTTATTTTTTAATAAATGTTGAAAATGGCCCCCATATACTAACTGACAATGATATAAATTGTCGCAAAAATGTTGTTGGGTATGTAAAACCATTTTTCTTGTTAATTTCTCACTTTCATTTAAAATTTTAATTTAATTTTAATTTTAAAAGTAATCCCAATAAAAGAAATCTAAGGGCGAAAGTTTGGAAGACCGTGAAGGCTATGCAATAGGCCATGTTCTTCTTATCCATCTACTTCAGAACGCGACATCTAAAAATTTTCTAACTTCCCGAGAAAAATGCATAGAAACTCTATCTTGCTGATGTCAGTTTATTTAATATCAGGAGTTAAATTGTTTATAGTTGGAATTATTTGCCGAAGAAGTTGGAGAAATCATTCACCGAATTTCCCTCGATAAAAAAGGGTCCAATTACATGTCCCGCAAACAATCCAGCCTAGACATTAACTTTTTCTGGGAACTGTGAATGCAATTCTCCATACCAGTTTGGGTTATTTCACCCTCAGTAACGATAAATTTGTTTATTGATCATTCCGTGTAATGTTTTTCATCCGAAAAAATAATATAATTTGGAAAATGCGGGTTCTCTTCAATCTTTCTCGTAATTATTTCACAAAATTGTAATCTTTGATCATAGTCAACGTCACAAAGTTCGTGTACAACATTAATTTGGTATGGATCCATTTTCTGGGTTGAAGAATGACTCTTACAGATTTTTGATTAATTTGATGATCCGAAGCAAGATTTTGGTCGGTTTTTACACCAGTCTGTAACGCTCTACAGTTCGAAAAACTGATTTTTTTTAATTTGCCTTCCTGGGTGCAAATTGTTATAAATATCACAAATCTCCTAAAATGATCTCTGTTTATCGCCATCCACCTCAAAATTAAAATATTACTTTTCTGTGTTTCTATAAGAAAACAGACCATAAAATTTATTGTTTGTTTAATTTTGGCAAAACTTAATTAGGTATTCGTTATTATTTAAAACGTCGATATCTTGGAAACTAAAGAATGTATAATGGTTAATATAAAATGTTCAAAATTGACAGGACTGTCAAAATAAACAGTAATATACGTATACGGGTTTTCTATTTAAAAATGTAATCTTAATTCACTACAATTACAATTAATTAGATTTTCAAAAGCCTTATAACTTTTGTATAAGACTTTTTTTTGCTATCTCATGTATCTTTTAAAATAATCGACCGTTCTTGTAATTTTTCCTAACCCTGTATATATATTTTAAAATTTCACCATCCCACTATTGGATTATGGATGTAAACCTTCTCGATAAATATTTTATCTACGATCGTACAGAAAGTAGACGCGTTTTGCATCATTTTTCATTGTAAAAGTGGCTTTTTAAAGCACTAGTGCTTTTTTACGTTTTTATTGCACGGTAATGTCAAACTGTTTTTATTGCACAGAAATGTCAAATTTGACAGATGAATATATTAGCACAAATTTTCGACGAAAAACTTAATTTTTTATTAATTGACACAAATAACTAATAAACTATAAATAAAATATATAATATATAGTTGATAAATGTCTATTCTAGGGCAGATAGGGTAGAATAGCTATTCATTTGTTTCAGAAATTTAATTATTTGCTATTTTTATTTTCAGATCTATTGGGACAGACAAAATTTTTTATGAATCATAGTATTCGTCTTTCATTTAATATATTCAATTTAGGCGAAATAGTATGCAGGCGTCGATTCCCTACATTGACCAATTAATTAAAATATAAATTGCCATTCCCTTTTAACTTCCGTGTGAAATTATTATCAGGAAAATATTATTTACAAATATAAAATCTATAAAAGGAAACAGCAATCAATATATTTCATTTATCTACTTAGATTTTGTAAAATGCTATATTTTAATTATTATTAAATATTAAATATTAAATCTAAATTTCTGTATAAATATACGAATTAAAATACGAATAAAACAATCTTTATTTCCGTATTGTTTGAAAGAATATGAAAGTAGTTAACTAAATTTTATAGTTTGGTTGAATATTAAGTAACAGTATTTCTGATGAACGATGTTTCCATAGCGACAAATAAAGCAACGTATAATATGTTACCTGCGAATTGAAACTAATGTAGGATGAGAAATACAATTTATTTACTGAACCCTCATGTATGTAATCATTGTTATTCTCAATAAAGAATTAAACATTATTCCAAAAATTTGCAAAAAAATAATGGATATCCAATTAATTTAATTAAAGATATATATACAGAATATTTATTTACAGAATTTTTTTGTACATAATAACATATATTGATTAATGGTTGAGGCGTTAACTTCGTTATACATTTTGGAAAATTAAACAAAAACATTTACTTTGTTAATATCACACTTTATTTTAAAGTGACTCGAGTTTCGATCATTAACTGATCATTATCAAACTTA
This sequence comes from Ontholestes murinus, assembly GCA_963969525.1. Taxonomy (NCBI): domain Eukaryota; kingdom Metazoa; phylum Arthropoda; class Insecta; order Coleoptera; family Staphylinidae; genus Ontholestes; species Ontholestes murinus. The sequence goes on from OZ018391.1 coordinate 39,509,872, forward strand.
AAGTAAATTAATCTACGACAAAACACTTATTTATACAGAATGAAATAAGGAAGAAAATACTAGGTTTACCTGGTCATTAATTACTGGGATTTCCGGATTACTCTTCGCTTTATGAATTTCTCGAGTAAATCCATTTTAAATCCTTTTTAGGCAAAATGGATTATCTCGATCTAAGATGTTCTTTTAATTTAATGTTGCGATTTGAAGATAGGGATGATATTTGATTTGTGGATTCGTAAAGGAGTTCATTTGACGGATTGTGGAAAGGATTATTTGTGTGACGGAGTTTAGTGAGGGTGCGTAGTGCCGAAAGAATTTTGATGGTTGATGGTGGAGACTGGGAAAGGAGGATTGGACCGTATTCCAGCAAGGGCCGGCATATGGCTTTATATATTTTGACTGCATTTAATGTTGTTATGTTATCTGTCTTGTAGGTAATACCTCTGAAATGTTTTGACCTTGCTGAAACCTTAGACTTCATTATTTGGGAGTGGGATTTAAATGTAAATTTGTGATCTATTGTTATTCCTAAATATTTGCAAGTAGCAGCAGCATGGATCGTTTTATTGTTAATTTTTAATAACGGAGAGTTGGGGCAAATTCGGTGAAATGGGATTAAAACTTGGGTTTTAGTGGGGTTAAGAGATATCCTCCATCTTTTAAACCATGCTGTGGTGGAGTCTAGGAATTGTTGAAGGGAATACATGGCATTATTAAGAGAGGAGGAGTGGACTATTAGTGCGGTGTCGTCCGCAAATTGAAGAACGTATTTTGAAGGATCGAAAAAATTGGGATTGGGGTTATAGAGATCATGGCAATAGATGTTGTAAAGCAGAGGAGATAGGGGAGAGACTTGAGGGAGTTGGTGGTTTGGATAAAATATGAATGATAAGCAATTATTCATTTTGATTTGTAGGGATCGATTAGTAAGAAATTGGTACATTAGGGTAATTATGTAAGGTGGAAGGTTTAGATGCATTGATTTATATAGTAAGCCTTTGTGCCAAACTGAGTCGAAAGTCTTCTGTATATCTAGAAAGAGTATAGCAGAGTGTTTCTTTTCTATTCTTGCTACCTGACAATTAGAGGTTAATATGGATAGGGGTAGTATGGTTTAGCGTTGGAATTTAAAGCCAAATTGGAATTCAGGGATAGAGTTGTCAAAGAATTGATTAATTTTTCTTTTAGAATAGATTCAAAGAGTTTGCTTAGGACTGGAAGAAGAGTGATGGGGCGATAGCTGGAGACTTTACTTGGATCAGAACCATTTTTATGAATACATACGATTATTCCTCTTTTCGATCTGGGCCTAATTATAAATTCAAAAATTTTAATGATGTGATGATGAATGTCTAGAGTGAGGTTTTTAAGGATAAGACGAGGGATTTGGTCATAACCAGGTGCAGAATTTCTTCTCCCTCTGAGTTTATTAAAATAGATTTCTTCTATGTCTAGTTTATTAGGAGTAGGTTGAATAGAGGATGTAGGAAAGGAGTGGAACTATGTGTTTATATTATTGAGATGGGATTTGTCGAATTGAGTGTCATTAGAAAATTGGAAAATATTGTCAAAATGTTTTGCAAAAATATTTGAGATGCTCTGTTTATCTGTTACTTCTGTGTTGGTGTCAGGGTCAATTATGGATTTAATAAATTACGTTGATTTATATTTGGATAGTCTTTTCACGTGTGACCAATTGTCTTTACCACGCGATTGATTAATTTTTTGACATGCTGAGAGCCATGAATTTTTTTTATATTCTAGTATTAAATTATGAATGTCTTTGTTAATTTTATTGAACCGTCTTTTAACGTCAGGTTCGTCAGTTAATCTAAGGTCTTGGTATAGCTGTCTTTTGAATTTTATTAGTCTAAGGATATATGGAGGGAGTAGGAATTTATAGTTTGTTTCTTTTTTAATTTTGGCGTATGTTTCTTAATAGAACTAGCCAAGAAATTATGGAAGTTGTCAATAGTAATGGGGTTAATTGGAGGATTGTCTTGGATATATTGGGCAATATCTTCAGAGACTTTTTCAAAATTACAATTCTTATAGTTATATATAAACTCAGGCAGGGGAGTGATGTGGGTTTTAGGAATTTTGATTTGGAATTGGATAGATACATGGTCAGAGCATAGGTCAGGGATTAATTGTAATGAGTAATTAATAAAATTTAAAAAAAATAAATATATTTTAAATAAAAAACTAAGAACACACACGATTAGCAAAATTTATCCAAACGTACAATTAAAATCACATAAAAATTATATTTCATTAACTTACACAGGACAAGAAGCTATATTATAAGCAAAATGCTTTCAAAAATAATTAACACCGTCATTTAAAACATCCAATAGTTTAGAAAAGTTAATCAAAAACAATAAAGACAAAACCGAACTAAAAATCAAAGTGGAATCTACATGCTAAATTGCAGTGACTGTCCCAAAAAATATATGTAAATATATAATAAACATTTGCCACTCACCTCATCGCAGAAAATCTTCGATTTGGAGAAGAAAAAATATTACACGTTGAAAGAAGAGGAAGGAAATTGGATGGCCTAGAGTTCATGGAAATTAATCGTAGAAAATAAACAGGAAAACTGCTAAATGAACAAACTGAAATCTCAAAATCCCCATTATTGAACTTGTTTAACTTACCACTTCCACTCGCAAATGTATAAATACAAAACTGTAATTTTTAATGTACCATTCTTCGCCTGAAGAAACCACCGTGTGGCGAAACAATTGCTGCGAAAAATAAAAGCATACTCTTTGAAACTGTCACCTAACAGTGAATATTTTCTTATATCCACGACAAGGGAGATTTTAAAATCGAATAATGGGTCCATAAACTCGAGGATTTAAACTTTTTAGCAAATTTATCAAAATAAGCAATTAAAACATTTTCAGAAACTGCTAACCTTGTTCCTAGTCCTCCAGTTCATAAATTGTGAATACAATGTTTCGTATATTTCTCGTGATTTCTGGAGCAATAAATTTTCTGCCGTTAAATTAGCACGTTCAGTTATTTCCGGCGTTGTTAAATTTTCTATATCACTATAATCTTCAAACATTTTTTACTGATATAATAAGAAAATTTACACGCCGGTGGTAGCGCATTCGATTACGCGTTGCGTACAGCAACGTTGGTTCGGGTCAGTAGTTGGATGGGTGACCGGTACCATTCACCATTGGGATACAATTAATGGTGCTTCAGAGTGACGAGGTCGATCCTTTAAAGTAACAAGCTCATTTACACATACACAAATCACACGGCGGAAGGAACACATGGTCGATAGCTAAACACTACTACGACCACTACCATTAAGAAAATTTCACAGTGGAGCTTGTTTATTAATGACAATCCTCATTTGGCAAATTTTATATTTCTGTTATGCACATGGCAATTGATTTTAAAGTGATGTCGCCTTGCTATTATAATGAAAATTTGTATTGTAATGAATTACATTAAAATACAGTTATTGAAATTATAATTGACGTATTAAAATCTGGGAGTAGAAAAAATTATTTTAAGATACCATTACCGTATGCAAGATAATATTGTTTTATTTATGTGGTTACTACTATTACGGGTAGTAATTTAATTTCCGCATGCTTGTAAAAGAATAAAGTTTTGTACATAAATTACTATACCCGTTAATAAACATTGTTCTTTAAATTAAGATATTACAATCATTTTAATGAAGATATCTAGTAATATAAATAAATATATTCTTAATGTTTTTTTTCACATAGGATAAAGACCCATCTAAGAAAAGCAGAAAACATTATTATTGTGCTTCGCAGTAGTATTATATTTAGCACGAGAAGGTGAGCGGAAACACACTTTTTCTACACTCCTTGATGAACTGTAAAATCGGAAATTTCAAAAATAATAAAGTTTTATTGTCCATAAAGATTCCCCCTTGATGTTATTTATAAACTTTACCACTTACTGTCTCCAGTCGAGTTTTCGCTGTTTATTCTGGAACGTACAATGTTGCACACATTTTAACATTATATACAATGTGTTTATGTGGATTTTTATGAGATATCTGTATCAACAATTTTTTAAAGGAAAAAGTAAGAACCGATACAATTAATTCAACTTAAATTCTTTTAAAACTTTGATTGTCGTTGCAACATTTTATTGCCGCTTCTGGTTTTAAGAATGTCTTTGATTTTTATTGCCTTCGAGTTTTTTATTGCGATGTATTTATATTACATTTATTACCTCTAAAACATATTTGAGTTATTTTTGCCATATTATTGTAATATTAAGTCAATTGGTTCAATTCTAAAGCTATGATCTGCGAATCTTTTTGGAAATGAATAATATAATTTCGTTACAGTCTAACCTTGGTCATTTCCCGATACCAATTATTATTCTGATACCATAGAACATTAAATCTAAAGAAAATTGAATATAATAAGTGTTTGTGCTGATTTATATTTATATAACTGTGTCACATATATAATATTTTTACAATAATTATTTGTTGTTGTGTAATTAACGTATATTTCAGCACTCACTAGTTATTTTAATGTGATTGTTAAAAAACTACTTTTTATCAAACTTACGTTTTTAAGTTTCAAACCAATATACAATTTAAACTATAATTATGACATGAGTATTATGCGACCTTTTGTAATACTAACAACCCTTGAGTTTTGATAGTAAGTGAACTCTCGCAATATTTTCAATAGTAGTAAACAACTTTTATTACTATATATTAAGAAGCCTTGGTTAGATCATCGCGACACAACCCTATAAAAATATATATTACTAACATAAAACTGTATGGATGCAAAAATTACCGTAAAATATTTATTATATTTAAAGGAATATGGTATTGGATTTAGTGAAAGTTTATCTCAAGACGATGCATCGAACGTTTTGAAATAATGGCAAACATGCACTAAGACATTCATAGGTTTACAATTCATTCATTTAAAATCCAAAATAATATGTATAACCAGCTACTTATAAATCGCAATAATATAAATAAACCGCACGGATCGTAATTAAAAACTATCATTGTTATTTATATATTTACACAAACTCAACAATCAATATATCCGATAGAAGGGTTTGCAATATTTACAAAATAATATATACAAATCTAAACAATTGTTACTACAAAAGTAAATGTACAGATACATATATTTATTGACAAATTTTACAATATTTACAATTACAACTAGTGAGTTAATCTTTCAAAAGGCTATCGACCAGAGGTCTTTTTGCCTAAGTAAGTATATTTTAACAAAAAACATATCATATTTTAAACTAAATTTACACTAAGATAGTGACCTTAAATGATTTATCACTTTTAAATTTAATGAAAGACGAGAAGAATATTTAAATAAATAAATAAATAAAGTTTATTTACGGATTCACCATTACAAAAATTAAATAATTCAATAATACTAATACTAAAAACTAAAGAATAATAATAATAAAAATTAATTAACTAAACTAAAAAATAAATACAATAATTATTAATTTAAATAATCCAATAATACTAATACTAAAAACTAAAAAATAATAATAATAAAAATCTTAATTAACTAAACTAAAAAATAAATACAATAATTATAAATCAATAAATATTTAATTGCTGACAATCAACTTGTTTTATTTTTTTATATATTTCACTATACGACATTGCGAATAAGTCTAAATTATAATTCGAATAAAGAAAATTTGAATAACGCATAAAACGTGTTAAGCTGGCGTTAACACCATAATTCGTTCTATGGAATGGAATGCGAAATAATGGTTGATGGCGAGTTAACTTATTATCTGCCTTAATATAAAAATCAACTTTTGCCAGAATATCAGGGCACATTGTAAAACCATTGATTATTTTATGAAACAACAATACATCAAAATAAAATCTTCTGCAGCATAAATTATCAATACCAAAACTATTCCTAACTGTATCTATATTTCATTATTATAATTGATGTGGTGACCAAATACATGTGGCATATTCAACATGGGAACGTACAAAAGCAACATAGACAATCTTAAAAGATACGGGGTTAAGTTTATGTGACATTCTTTTAATGTACCCTAACATTTTAGTTGCTTTATTGCAGACATAATTTATATGATCGATGAATGTAAGCTTTACATCGAATATTACACCAAGATCTTTTATTTCACATAATTTATATAAATTAGTGTTATCAATATTATAATGCCAGTTAACATCTGTTCTTTTGCGCGTAAATGTAATTGACTTGCATTTATCTGTGTTAAAAAATAATTGATTTTCACAACACCAAACGAAAACTGAATTAACATCTTCTTGAAGTAAAGGGCAATCATTGACACATTTTATTTCTTTAAATAGTTTTAAATCGTCTGCGAAGAGTAAAAAGTTTGAATGTTGAATAACAGCACCTATATCATTGATAAATAAAAGAAATAACAATGGTCCACAATGTGATCCCTGGGGTACACCAGAAGGGACTTGAATAATTTCAGAAATATGGTTTTTAATCTTTACACATTGGCTACGGCCTTTTAAGAAACTTTCCAACCATTTACAAACGGACTCATGAAATCCCAAGTTTCTTAATTTAAAAATTAAAATGGCATGATTCACTTTATCGAACGCCTTCGAAAAATCAGTGTAAATCGCATCCACTGCGTTTTTATTCTCTAGGCTGTTCGAAATAAACGATTTAAAAACTAATAAATTTGACGTAGTTGATCTACCACTTCTGAATCCATGTTGTTCGTTGATTAAAATATTCTTACACATCCAATTTAATTGAACAGTTACCATTTTGTCAAAAAGTTTAGGTATTGCAGACTGAATTGAAACACCACGATAGTTTGTTACATCATCTTTGTCTCCTGATTTAAAAATTGGTGTAATATAACTCTGTTTCCACAATGTTGGAAATATAGTGGTTTTTAACGAATGATTGAAAATTATAAATAATGGCAATGACATAGAGTATATACAATGTTTAAGGAAATTATTGGGAATACCGTCAGGCCCAGTGTTATTACTGTTTTTTAAAGAGAGAATAGAATTAAATATTTCAGTTAGAGTTAAATTAAATGGCATGTGTATAACTTCATGACGGGAATTGAAATTTGGCATTTGAGTAGTAGAGTCCATATTGTAAACAGTTGAAAAGAATTTGGCAAATAAATTGACACATTCTGAACCATTGTTACTTGTCGTACTATTATAATGCATTACTTCAGGAAAAGTTACATCGCGGTTATTAACTTTTACAAAATTCCAAAAATAGTTGGGGTTGTGGGCAATGGAATTGTTAACACAGTCAATATATTCTCGGTAGAGTGTATCTCTTAAGTTACTGCATTTAGTTCTCAATACTTGAAATTGTTGATAATTTACAGAATTTTTACATTGTTTATACCTTTTATGCGCGTTCTTTTTACAATAAATTAAGTGAATTAATTCTTTAGAGAACCAGTGCGGAAATTTAGAACATTTACAACGTTTCACAGGAACAAACCGATCAACAGCCTCGTACAATAAAGTATAAAACGTATCAACAAGAGAGTCTATATGTTTACCGTTTGTATCCAAAATTGACCACCAGTCTAAAGAACTTAAATAATAATTGATAGCCTCATAATTAGCACGATCAAAATCATAAACAAATTCCTCATATATGAGCTGATTAGAAGATTCTTTAAAGTTTTAAGTTATAAGATAAGGAATATGATGTTGTTTGATTTCAAGTAGTAGATCAATAGCATGTTGTACCGAAAATTCATTCTCTGCAAATACTAAATCCAAAAATACGTTATTTTCATTAGAAATATTACAAATTTGTGAAAGACCATGATAACTGTATAGGTTAGTTAAAAGTTCAGCTTCTGGTGAACAGGCAGTGTTAAGTAAAAGGTCATAATTAATATTATACCAAATCGCTTTAGGTAAGTTATAATCATCACATATAATAAGCTTACTGTCATTATAATTGTCAGCAATATTATCAACGGTATCACAATGAAATGAAAATTTATCCATAGAAGAATTAGGTGGAAAATAAACTGCTCCTATTACGAACTTAGCACCATTAATAGTAACATGAACATTATTATGTATATTAATAATATTACTACCTAATTGTTTTTTAACAGCGATTAGAACACCCCCACCTCGCGATTTATTACTATTAATACTATTTCTATCAGTCCTAAAAATATTATAATTCTGAAATTTTAATTCACAATTCTGGATATTGTTATCCAGCCAGGTTTCAATTATAACAATTATATCATAGACCGAACAGTTAACGTTTTGCCTTAAAAAATTTAATTTAGTCCGTATTCCGCCTGCGTTCTGAAAAAAAAAAAATTCAGTTTTTTGTTTGAACACTCTTCTCTGTGCGTGCATATGTTGACGATTTAACTACTTTAGGACAACCGTTAACATATTTAATAACCAGGTCTTCATCGCCATTTTTCTTCCTTTCATTAAATTCCTGCTTACAAATGTTAAATTCTTCTCTTTGCAGTACAGTTCGATCGAAACTAAATTTAATAGTGTTATCTTTCAAGTTTCTTACAATTGATTTCACTAGTTCATTGTCGTTCAGAATCGCTTTTATGGGCCTGGATTGTTTATTTTTAGGTCCCACTCGGAATAATTTGAGCGGTTTAAAATCAATATTTAGTGGTGATAACGCATCCGTAATTGCGGAAATTTCATCTTTTTGTTTATCTTCTTTAGTTGCTCCTAGCGAATCGGGCACATTATAAATCATTATATTATTACTACGCATTCTGCGTTCTTCCATTTCGCTAAAAATATTAATGTCGTCGGATTTGGTGTTACCAATTGATAAATTACTACTTTTTGAGCAATTTTGTTCCAAACTAGTAATACGACTATCAAGCGATATATATTTTTCTTCGATAGTCCTAAATTTTAAGATAAATTCATTTTTTAATTCTTTGACAGCACTTTCAATTTCATTCTTTAATAATGGAATAAATTCATCTCGTAATAATGATCGAAATGAATCAAATAATGCATTCTGATTTAAATGCAGGTCTTCTGTGGTTGACATGTCTGGCAGCAACGTTGTACTTGCATTTGAAGAAGCGCGCAGTTTGAATTTACGCTGTTCAGAGACCGCATTTTTCTGGAGAACACATTCGCTGCAAAACCAATCGACACCGTCGGTTTTTGCTGATTCGTCGATATAAAATGCAATATCTTGTAATGATAATTCTTCCAGGCAGTCAACATGGTAACGTCGTTTGCATCCCGCACATTTAAGTGCTTTAGCTCGTGTACCAATATTGTAATTACACCCTCCACATAAACGAGACATTTTAATTGTATTAGAATTATTATTTATTTATTGGAAATTGGGTAAAAACAAATGACAATTTTCACGTCACTCGGTCGGTAGTGACGACTTAAAGCAAACAAACAAATTAAGGGCAGGTAGACCACGGTTGTGTAAAACACAAGAAGACAAAGGTTTAGCTGATAGGAATTAGAAAGTAGATGCACGGTGGAAAAATACTCAGACGGCAAAAACTTACCAATCGCAAAAACGTGCAATCGAATGCGAGTATATGGCACTATTGGGTTTACTTGATATTAAAAATTAATAATATTTAATGAACACTTTTGTGAACAGCATTGCAATTACAGTATAACAAGTACACATGTACAATACATTAAATGCCGAAATTAAAACTTAATTTGTAATTATTATAGAAACGTGATATAAATATTGTATATTTTTTCCGAGTATTTTTAAGAATTTGCGCATATAGGTGTTATATGATAGAATACCAAGTAGGTGATAACATTTACGTGATAATTGAATAACATTATTAATAAATGTTTGTTTCATATCGATAATGATCTTTGGTTTTTGTAAACCTAGTTAATGTAATGTTATTTAATTTATAGGAATTACAATTAAGTTATATTTTCTACCATACAGGGTCTCTTAAGAAAGTAATGTACATGATTTTCCTGTGATGCAACCATCCATCGTTGCGGGGTAAACGTATACCATGCCGCCTTTTATACCTAGGTTTGAAGATGATTACTTTAGATTAGTTTAGGATCTAGGGTAACCCCCAGATACTTTACCAGTAAAGCCACAATGTGATGTTGAATATCTTGGGTAGCTTCATTCTGTCCGGTTCTTTTTTTGGATTTACCGAGAAGACGTTGTCTGTGCACCATTTCTCCACTATATTAAGGGCACTCTGTATTAGTTCACTGTGTATACCATGTTATCTTTACATCGTATGCCTAGGAAGCCAGATCTATTTACTTTCCTTAGCAAGTAGTCTATCACAATGTTCCACAGGAGAGGAGATAGTATACCCTTGCGTTGGAGATTTCGTTTTGATATTTGGACTGTCCTTTTGCTTTATCTCTTTTACCCATTCACAGATAGCGACTGGAGTGCCGACCATTGAGAAAGCTTCTTTTATGCTGTTGAAAGAGGTTTTGTCAAAAGCTCCTTCTATGCCGATAAATAGACTTGATGCCGATATTTTATTTACGAACGCCTCCTCAACGCTGATTCGGTTGAGCGTCCTCGTATGTACGCTTGTTGATTTGGGCGAAGAGGATTCGTTTTTAGAATAAGGTCTTTGATTTACCGATCGAAAAGTTCTCCAAGGTGTTATTCATGAACGATGTGAGGCCCATCGGTCTGAATGATTTGGCGTGACTGTAATTTTATTTACCTGGTTTGGCTGTAAATACTATCTTGATATAAGTAGGGCTGGGTACACTCCATTCAATCGACTTTTGAAGGGATATGAATCTCCTGCTGGTCTTCATCCCTGTTCTTCATTTTAGCAGTCGGAAAAATGGTTTTTTAAGAGATTGTCCATTGACTTCACGAGGTTGTCAGTATAACTACCATTTTCCTTTTTTATTATTCCAGGCTCTAGTTTTGGGTCTTTGGAGATAACATTTTTCAGCCACCCAGTTGTGGTTGTAGCCATGACTTTTCATATGAGGATAATATGCCATTTCTAGAAGCAGCGCAAGTCGGTGTAGTTATTAAGGATGGAAAACCCTGGATTTATTTTACCCTTATGAATTTCAAGTGCTTCCAGTAAATCCATTTTACGACATTTGTCGGTAAAATGGATCAGTGAAAGTACATCCTTGTTAATAATATGATTGTTTTCTAATAAATGATTTGCAAATATTTTGCTTGAAACACAAAAATTCTACTTTATGTTTGAAAATGATCAGGTATGATCGAAACTATAGTCAAAAAAATATAGTAGTAAAACAAAGTTATAAAGCGTCTTATTTAAATTTGTTATCAAAATGTACCACCAAGAACACGCCGCCATTCAATAAATAGTTTCTTATTGGTTTACCTCGGATTTTTGTACGCTAAGTTTAGTACCTAATTTTTCACATATCTATCTGTGATCTATCCAGGACTGAGTATCTGTCGACACATGTCAGTTCTGAATGTCTTTGCTTATACTCTCACTAGCAAGGGTTATATGAATCACAATTGTCTTCTTGAGGTATCTAATGTTAGTTCACAGTCTCTATTGTGTATGTGTAGATTTGTGCTAAAAATTAATTTGAGCAGAGTTTTGTCCTTTTCATTAATATCCGTGCTTCTCCACACTGAGTGGTATGCATTAACATCACAAGCTATAATATGATTCACCGTATTTGATCACAACCTCTAATTTATGTGAAAGAGATGAATTGGTTTCATTGCACCACATTTCTCTCCTTCGACACATACTACTTTGTGATCCGCTGTAGAAGTTGGTGCCTTTTACATTACCTAGTCCGCATATCCTGTTTGCCACTACATAGGGTTCTTGAGTTAGAATCAGGGTATTACCATTGCTTTGAAGGTTGTGTTTAGCTTTTGAACCGCCTCCTTGTAACGTTGTAAGTTAATTTAAATTATATATCTTTCACTTTTATTATATGAATTCAAAAGATATGCTATTGGTGAGTTTATTCTAGGATTGTTAATTTATTAGAATATAAGAGTATAAAATAGTCATCATTTAAGCTTAGGAACTGTCCCTTGGTGTAGTATGGATGGTCTTTCTTGGGATTAAGCATGACTAGTTTGAATTTGAATCAGAGACAATACTTTCCATCCTTGCCACGATGTTGTTATTTCTTCGTGTGGAATTTCCATCATGACCAATTTATCCGCTAGATTTTTTTTTGGTGTAGAAAACACATAACCGATCTATCGTCAGCTCTCGGATCTGATCAGCCGGGAGCCTAATTGTCTGCTTCATATCCAAAGGCTGACCGTCAACCATAGGGTAGTTAATTTCGATCACCGTCTAGTTTGTCCCTGCTTATAGTAAGGCTAGTTTTTCGACTGACTTCGAAAGTCAGTCTAGGGATGATTGATCCGCATATGTTATTCTAAGGATCTCTCCGCAGTATAGCCATCGATCGAAGATGGGACTGACATATGGCTGACAAATTTGGAGGTGCACCATCTAAGATCTTAACCTGGAGTTTCCCCAGGATTTTTTGACGATCAATTATTGCTACTTGGAGTTGCCTGTTAGCAGCCTTTTTGCAGCTAGATCTTTAGGTTGATGGGTGACTACATTTACCTACTCTTTTCCTGGGATTCAGGTTTTTTTAACCCGAACCTCTAGCTCTCGCAGAGATGATCGCTGTCGGTAAGGTCTTAGGTTTCCCAGGGGCTGTCCCAACGGGCGTCCATCCTTTGATTATCTGGTGTCCACGGTACTGGTGAAAGGTTTTGACTTTTGGCCAGCCTGAGCTGCAAGGCGCGCCTTCCTCCTTCTCTTAGCTTCAGCTCCGCTAATCCTTTTCCAGGATTTTGGAGCTGTGAAAGAAGTATTTGAAACAGGAGGATTAACAGAGCTGTCAACCCTCGGAGATGAAGGTTGCCCTCCAGCCTCGTTAGTTTTTTTGGGGTATATGCGAAGTAACGCTAGAGGTTTTGCAGTGGTTTTAGATTCCATGCAGGTTATATTTAAAATTCGTCTCACACAGTTCCTACCCTAAACGGGACGGTATACCACAAACTGGTGTATTGATACAGTCCCCAGGGTGGAGTGGAGTACCCGAATCTGCAAAAACCAGCTGCAGCCATTCATGCGACCGCTACCATTAGAAACCCTTCACCTCTTCCAAACAGTTAGTCAGACCTATAAACCATGCAGTCGGATGAAAATTGTAGTAAATTTTGAACTTCTTTATGTAGCCCCGTTTTAGTTAAGCAATGAATATCATAATCTCTTCATATAATTATATTATACATATAATTCACTTTCCCTTCAGTTGTTTTACTAATTAGGTTCACCACGTATGATCCGGTTTAATGACTAATTCCTTCTTTAATCTTATTTCCATTTTTCATTACCGATTTGACAAAATCAATACTTGAAAAAACTAATTTAACTTTAGAGAAATTTACTTGAATTATCATCTCTTTTCTCTCGTTCATTTAAATTATCTTCAAAAGGTTTAGATTCAGGTGTATTAATATTTGGATTAATTTTATCTAGTTAAGAACGCAGAACTGAATTTAAATTAAAAATTCACCCCTTAGTACATAATAATTCGAAATTTTTAATTCGTGAAAAAATGATTATGTTCGATGCAATGTTGGGTCAATCCTCTGATATTTTTTAAAGTAAAAAACACAACCATATTTTCAGCTGAAAATGTTTCATATCTGAGGGGAAAATCGAATTTGTCGATCTCGGCTGCCCCAATGCCTAACTCAAATCTGTACAAATAGCGACAAGTTTGTAAATTTTGTACATATCTCCTTGAGAATGACATATTATGCGGATGATCTCACAAACTTTAATAATATATAAAATCTATTATCAGAAATCAAGATTTCAAAATACTGCATACATGGTTTTTGAAAAATACATTTATTTTAAATAGTAAAAAAAACTAATACAAGGATATAAATAACGAAAAGTGATATTTTAGATATTCTATCCACGGCAAACCTAATCAAGAAGAAAATGGAAATAAAACGACTCGTAAAATTGTTAGGAATTATAATGGAATATTAAGAATACGAGACTGTTAGATTTTTAAACTTTCAAACTCTTCTTTCTTAAAAATGTTTATTCCCCCACTAATCACAACATAGTATATAAGTAGTAATTTATATTTTTTCACCTGAAGAAGCTACAGTGTGGCGAAACATATGTAGTGTTTAAAATAAACCAAATTATAAAATCTAACATTCTCGTTATCTTAATATTGAATATGGATTTTCAACGCCTCAGTGTCTCAATAATCAATTTATAATAATTGATACTGAACTAAACTTCAAACAACCTGTAATTCAATTAAATTCACCTTCTATATAAGATCTATGCAAAAAGTGCTGGCAATAATATTTTTTATTGATATACAAGGGCCTCCTGGAAAGTAGTACCTGTCTGGGAATATAAAAGAATTGTAGATATTAACAAATATTAACATTTTATTTATAAAAAACATACCTTAAACTACTTCTAGCTTCATATTCCTTCCTCCTAGCTTCATATTCCTTACTCCTAGCTTCATATTCCTTCGCCATCAGTATATTGAGATATGTTTTTTCGGTCATGCAAGAGTTTTTGGGTTTTATAAACAGATGGTAATCTGAAGGAGCTAACTCTGGATTGTAGGGTGGATTGTTTAAACTCGTCCGTAATGAATACAGGCATATCGACTGTTACAGGTGAAACTAGTCAGAGAAACATATAAACCAAGTTTTTTTAATTAACAATCTAATTAATACAAACATATTTTACCTTACTTTTAAATATGTGAGTGACATAAAATAATTTAAGAAAAAACTCTATGATTTGTGCGAATTCGAGTGATTTACATGACTGTATATCAAAATATTGTTTAATATGTAAATAGTTATATAAATTGTAAACATTTTACTTTTTCTAAATTATCATGTAGTTTCAATTATAGTAATAAAGTTAGTATTTTCGTCATCGGTTTCAACCTTTACAAGGTTTTTACAAACGTGATCTTGTAAACGTTGAAAACGGTCGGGAATAAAACAATGTGTATGAAAACATCAACGTATATTTATTTATTAATCCTTCTTATTAAACATGTATCACAAAGTAATGGCCTCATTCATTATATACTTTTAATTTTAACAAAGATGTTTGAATTCACATACTGACCAAAAAATTGTTTACTTTTGAATTTTTATTTGTTTTAGGAATATATACTCCAAGGAGTTTGTAAAGTAAATTATAAAATGCAGTTCATACAGTGTTCATACTATTTGTTTTAAGAAATAATGGCTAGTAAGTCTCTACAATGTCAGCATAACAAAATATACGTAGGTCAAACACAGCGAAATTTACAAATTAGATTTAAAGAACACTTAACACACGCAAAAAATTTAAATAATGAAAAATCCGCGGTAGCTAACCATATAATAGAAACAGGGCATCCAATCACAATAAATAATATTAAATTACTGAAACAGTCTTCAAATTATCAATTAAACATGTTAGAGGCAATACAAATGAAAAAACATGAAAGCAGATTAATGAATTTCGATTTAAGTTCATTACAAAATGTATTATTAGAATTAATCGTCCCACCTTAATCCGCGCTTTTTCCCTAATACCTTTTTCCAGATACCGTCCATAATTTACATTTTTTGGAAATTACCCTACCTCCCTTCCAACTTATTTACATAATTTGTGTGTATAAATATTGTTTAATTTTAGTTTTGTACTTAGTATTAAACCATTGATAATGGTCACTTTGTGTCCGAAATATATATATTTAAAGAACACTTAACACACGCAAAAAATTTAAATAATGAAAAATCCGCGGTAGCTAACCATATAATAGAAACAGGGCATCCAATCACAATAAATAATATTAAATTACTGAAACAGTCTTCAAATTATCAATTAAACATGTTAGAGGCAATACAAATGAAAAAACATGAAAGCAGATTAATGAATTTCGATTTAAGTCCATTACAAAATGTATTATTAGAATTTATCGTCCCACCTTAATACGCGTTTTTTCCCTAATACCTTTTTCCAGATACCGTCCATAATTTACATTTTTTGGAAATTACCCTATCTCCCTTCCAACTTATTTACATAATTTGTGTGTATAAATATTGTTTAATTTTAGTTTTGTACTTAGTATTAAACCATTGATAATGGTCACTTTTTGTCCGAAATATATATATTTGGTATTTCAAATAAACTGTGTGAAGAAAGGTTTTTAGTGCTTTATTTTATAATCAAGTTTATCTTCACGTAACTCATCCAATTAATTTACTAGTCCAGGATATCGCACTTACAATTTTTTTCTAAAAGTTAGAATTGTGCAACTATACCTAATTGCCAACACTTATTTACAATACTACTTTGAAACGAAATACGTAACAATATTTCCATATGAAAAAGTAATAATAAAATCAAAAATTAAAAACAATGTTAAGATAATTTGGTGTTAAACTATAGTGCATCAAAATTATCATTTACTGCATTATTTTAAAAATTTTACAAATTCTACTGATATTTTGGCATTAAATGTAGATGAATTTTAATATTGTAGTTTAATTCAATTTTTTTTTATGCAATTTAAGAGCTCTATTAATAACTTTAATTGATACATTCTCGCCTAAATTATCACCAACTAACTCCTTACGATTTTTTAACGTTGTTAGAGATTTAGTCAATTGGTTATAATAACAATATTTCTGTATTTGTACTTTCTAATTCTTATTAATTATTATTTATTTCTAAAATGTTTTTAGAATTTATTCTTCCGAAACAATTTTCACCATGTCTATAATTTACCTTACATATTTTATTGTGTATGTTGAACAAACTGGCTGCAGTTTCAAGTAGAGAATATTCAAACAAGAATACTTTTATCACAAAAAAAATCTTTAACTTAACAACAATTTAAAAACATTACACACTTGCAACTTGAAATCAATAAGTTCAACAAACGCGGTGAGTTGCTCAATGACCAGCTGAATGTCAACAATTCCCCCTTCATTAAGTTATAAATATAAAATGTAATAATACATAATTCCTACAATATTGTACACCTGTCTAATAAATTAGTATTTAAGAAAATATTGTAGTCTTAGATAATAACTAGTCATCTGCCCAATGATGAAGCCACGGTGTGTCGAAACACATGTCGCATTACACATAGTATGTATATTTAAGTAGTTTTTACATATAAATATACTTGTTAAATATGTTTTTTTTTTAATTTATAATAATGTTATCTATACAAGTTTTTGTTTAATAAATTAATCTTTTTGGTTTTTCGTACGGATTGGAAAAACTTTATCTAGGCTAATTTACTAACTTAGATTTGTTGTCATTATAAGCAATTATTAATATTTTTTCTCGATAATATAAAAAAGACTATAATTGTAACTTTAATATTGAATGTTTCTTTAATTAGACTGTTCGTTTGTTTAATTTTTTTTCTCGGTCATGTTTCGACTATATATTTCAAGGAGATTTGTACTATTTATTTAGGTCATAATATGTAATTCTTTTAATATATGTAAATAGCAGCAAATTTGTTAATATTGTACAATCTCATTGAGAATAAAATATAGTTGAAATTAGCAGGAGAAGAATAAAAACAACTTAAACAAAAGCAAGAGTTTCACTCAACAATATAATTAATATAAACATGTTTCACCACGGGTTAAATTGGAAATTAATTTATCTAATGAGTGTGACTTTTATTATGGTATATTTCCGCGCTTTATACAGGGTGGACCATTTAATGTGTTTTCAGAAAATATCTCCGAAACAAGAAACTTTTAAAAAAAATGACCCAAACAAAAAATGATTGTATCGAAGGGGGCCATAATAACATAATATTGTTTTTTTCATAGATGGCGCTGTTGTCGCTAAATCGTGGTCAACTTAGTTTTTTTAAATGGAAACCCCTACTTTTTATTAAAAAATAAAATTCCTTGTTAAAAAATGAGAAGAATTCACTCAGCTCACTTTTTCGTCAGAGTGATAGCTGGAGCTGTAATCGCGAAAAGAAGTTGTTGCATTTGGACGCTTGCGTATCGAACTTCGCGCGCATGTGTGTGTGTGTGACGTCTGCCGTCTTGTGAACGATTCAAATAAGTGTCCTTATGTTGTCAAAACATGACGTTAAAATGGTGAAGTATACTATCGTGGAAAAGGTCGACATGATTTTCGTGTATGGTGAAGCTAGACGCAATGCACTTGATGCGTGTGGCTTGTACGCGGAGAGGTATCCTGATCGAGATCATCCGAGTCACATGACTTTTCTTCGGATCGTCAACTCATTTGTGGATACTGGCAGCCTAAAACGAACCAGACATCGAAGACGCACCGTAACCCAGGAGAACGCCGAAGTTGATATTTTAGCTGCAGTTGCAGTCAACCCCCACATAAGTTCTCGTCAACTGGCACGGAGTTCAGGCATCTCCAAAACGAGTGTTTTGCGAGTTCTTCATCAACATAAATTTCATCCTTACCACGTATCGTTGCATCAAGAACTTCATGGCGACGACTTCCAACATCGAGTGCAGTTCTGCAATTGGGCTCAGCAGCAAATACGCAACAACCGGAACTTCGTTTCCATGATCCTATTCTCGGATGAAGCAAGGTTCACGAATCGTGGCCAAATCAACCGGCATAACATGCATTATTGGACGGAGGAGAATCCACATTGGATCCGACAAGTGGACCATCAACGACCGTGGAGCGTCAACGTTTGGTGCGGAGTTCTGGGAGATCACGTCATTGGCCCTTACTTCATCGACGGAAATCTGAATGCTGAAAAATACGGTGAAATTCTGACGGCTCATATTCCTGCTTTACTCGAAGACGTCCCTCTGCTGACCCGATTGAGACTGTGGTATCAGCACGATGGCTGCCCTGCACATTTTGCGCGTGTCGTCCGAGATATTTTGAACCGCCAATTTCCGAACAAGTGGATTGGTCGTGGAGGTCCGGTGCCTTGGCCGGCACGTTCGCCGGACTTGACAGCGCCGGACTTTTTCCTGTGGGGATTGCTGAAGGACAAATGCTATGCCGACATACCGACGACGCCTGATAACATGAAGGAGCGTATTCGCAATGCTTGTGCGAACATCAACAGAGACACCCTACGAGAAGTTCAGAGATCGTTTCAAACAAGGATCGCAAAATGTCTCGAGATGAACGGCCATCATTTTGAGCACCTGCTCTAGAGATGATTTCATATTCTTTTTCAAAAATAACAAATTAATGTAACGTACATTATTGGTGATTTTAGACGCGCATGTTCGCGGGTGCGCGCGCACACACACACACACACACACACACACACATATGCGCGCGAAGTTCGAATACGCAAGCGTCCAAATGCAACAACTTCTTTTCGCGATTACAGCTCCATCTATCACTCTGACGAAAAAGTGAGCTGAGTGAATTCTTCTCATTTTTTAACAAGGAATTTTATTTTTTAATAAAAAGTAGGGGTTTCCATTTAAAAAAACTAAGTTGACCTCGATTTAGCGACAACAGCGCCATCTATGAAAAAACCAATATTATGTTATTATGGCCCCCTTCGATACAATCAGTTTTTGTTTGGGTCATTTTTTTTTTAAGTTTCTTGTTTCGGAGATATTTTCTGAAAACACATTAAATGGTCCACCCTGTATGTCACGACAGTTATTTATTAATTGTGTGGATGATGGCTTCCTCTCAAAACGATCCACTACCCTTCCACTTACCATCATTACCTCAAACATCCAAAAAACACACCTCGAAGGAAATTCATCAGCCGTCTTACTACTGGATATACAAAAAGTCTTTGACTCTATATGGCATCAAGGTCCCTTAAGGTCAAACTCAACAACTCCTACTCCCCTCCCTTTACTCCGGTACAAGGTCTACCCCAAGGATCTCCTCTATCTCCTCTACTCTACAACATCTTTTGCTTTGATATCTATAACCCAGAACCTCTGTACTTTAATCCCTCTAAATACCTCCTTTAATTTGCAGACGGCACAGCTTATTGACACCCTACAACACTGGTTTTGCAAATGGCGAATTAAAATCAATCCAGATAAATCCCAGCTTCTAATTCCCTATCACCGTAACAATAATCCTGCTCACAATATTCATATTTCCCACACAACTGTTTCCCCTGCTACTTTCATAAAAAACCTAGGTATTACCATAGATCAAAAAGTTAATTTTAAAAATCACACAGCTCTAAACAAAACGAGAATCATCACCAGGGCCAAATTATTCAGAAATTTAACCTACAAAAACCAGGGAATTTCCACCAAATCAGGTGTTAAAATCTTTAAAATGATTTGCCGCAGTTTATAAAATAAAAATTGACAAAATCAGTGTATAATTAAAATTAAAGAAATTAAGCTTTTTTCCCTGCAATATCATTAATATGCAGAGATATAATATCTAATTGATTTACTGAAGAAATTAAATTAGTATCATCAGCAAATAAGATTACATTTACATTGTTCATACAATTAACAAAACCATTACAATATAGCAAATATAGTAGTGGTAAGCGTAAGTGCAAGCACCGGAGTGAGGAAAAGATAGTATATTACCATAATTGTCTTCGCGAGATGGTACTTCGAGTGGTATTTTTAGCACGTTTTTGAGGTTAGAAAAATTTTACAGCACGTGTGATTTTTGAGTAGATTGGGTTGTCTACGATGAACCGCAATCAGGAGAGGAAAATAAAATAGTGCAACAGAAGAAATAAAAGTAAACAAATGGACAGTAAAGAAGTGGACGAAAGTCTCCTGAGGAGAGCGAACCCTTCGAAGAGGAAGATCAGTGAACAGAAAGGAGGGGAAGGCAATGGTAGTTATGGGATATTAGTCGAGAAAACAGAGGGAGGTCAGGAAGGAGGCGATGGGCAAGGCAAGGGAGATGTAGAGAGAAGAGATAAGGGTGATAATAGAGATGTGGAGAGAAGAGAGGAAAGGTAAGAAGGTTAGTGGAGAAGATAGAAAGAAAAAAGATAGAAAGGAGAGGAAGAAAAAAAATCGTGATAAGAGGGAAACATTTTGGGGATAATCTGGAGATAGGAAAATTCCTAGAAGAGGTTCTAGGTGGACGGGACAGAGAAGGCAACGTTGGTGAAATTGGGAGGGAGGGAAGATAAGATTATTTAAGATGATGAAGAATAAAATACAGATTCAGAAAACAGGAGATATAATCTATATTGATGGCCACTTAACAAATAGAGAGAGAGAGAGAGAAATACAAAAGCAGGTAACGAAAAAGGCAAAGAAAGAATGGAACTGGGGCCGCACGGCGAGAGTAGGGTACCATAGGGTGCGGAGGTGGTGTAGTGACAAGGGAGGGTTAATTGAAGCAACTATAAACAATTGGAGACATAAGGGGAAGAGAGGAAGAAGCAAAGGGCAGGAGGGAGGAGGTGTTAATTATAGATGTGGCGGGAATCAAAGGAAAAACTAGAAGTACAGGGGGGAGACTTACAAAAGGGGACGGAAGGGAAAGACATAGTGGGATTAGTGGAAACATGGATGTCGAAGGAGCAATGAGAAGAAGTGAGAATGGGGTTACCAGGAGATTTTAGATGAAAATAAGGGGGTAAGGACGAATGCGACGAGAGAGAGAGAGAGCAAGGGAGGACGATAGTTGTATAGGAAGAGCAGGCAATTAGAGGAGGTGGAGTTTACGAGGGGGGAAGAAGATGTAGGTTGGGTGAGGTATAGTCAGGGAAAGCAAAGGACTACGGTGAGAGTGGTGTATGTAAACAAAACTTGGAGAGAGATAAGAGAGGAGATAGAAAAGAAGGCGCGGAAGGAGGAAGGCGTGTGGTGGGAGATTTCAATGCGAGGCTAGGAGAATTAGGGGGAGGGATACACGAAGAGTGGAAGGAAATTAAGAGGAAGTCCCAGGATAAATACATTAATGTGGAAGTTAGGAAGATGCAAGAGTGGGTAATGAAAGAAGGGTGGGAGATAGTAAACAGATCTACGGAAGGGGGTTGGGAAAGAAGGATTACGTATGTAGGACCGAAGGGAGGATCGGTGATTGTTTGGTAGTGAAATGTTGTGATCGAGGGAAAAGTGAAGAGAATGGAGGAATGAGGAGACGGGAGGCTCAGACAATTGGCTACTAAAGGTAGAAATAATGATTGGGATAAGGGGCTAGGAACGAAAAGAGCAGGAAGGGGAGAGGCTGGAGAGCGGAGAAAAGGCGTTGAAAATAATGGCAGAGAAACTGAAGAGGGGAGGTGGGGTTAATGGAAGAGTTGGAAGAAGTCATAGTGAGTTGTAGTAGGATGAGGAAGATGAAGGGGGGTGAAAGAGCGGGTGATTTGATGAAGAATGCCGAAGGGCAAAGGCGGAATTGAGGAGGACGAGGAATGAGTACAGATGCGAAAGCAGGGAGAAGAGAAGGTTATGGGAACCGATAGGGTGTGCGAAGAGATAAAAAAGAGGGTGTAGAAGCTAAGGATATATAAAGGAGAGGCAAATATGTGGAAGTTATTAAAGAGTGGGTAAAGAAATAGGCAGGTGGAGGTTGGCCTAAAAAAGTGGACAGGGAAGTGTAAGGAAGAGAGCGGCAATCCGGAAGGGGTAGGGAGAAATAGAAGAGATGGTAGACTTCTCAGTCAAGGAGCTGAAACAAGGAGTGAATTTGGTGGAATGGGTGCATAAAAAGACGAAAGAGGTGGAGTGGTAGAAGATGTAAGGGTGTGTGAAGAAGAGTGCGGGCATGGGAGGAGGCCAAAGTACCTGGAAGATAACGGCTTCAGAGAGAGGAAAGAGTGACCTTGGCGAGGGCGAGATGCGAAACGGACCAAAGAGGGAGGAAAAAATACCGGGTGTCTCAGACCACCCGTACCAGCCTTTTATTTCAAGAACGCTTGGTCGAATGTGACTGGGACAAAAAATTTCATTACCAAAGTGAACCCAAGGAATCCACTGATGACTTTATTTTTTACCGGAATAATCCGGAAGTACCCGGAACCGGAAGTAACTTTAAAATTTCAAATGGCAACATAGGTCGAGTATGGTATTAATTGATAGGTCTTTTTAAAAGAAACAACTTTTATTAAACTGTTTTTTTAATATTTTGCATATTTACAAAAATAAACGAAAAAAACTAAATTGAAAATTAGTTATCCATTCAACACTAAATTTCCTCAAGTAGGCTTTGCTTTTTTGTTATGTCAAAATAATTGACGTTCGTGAATATTTGAAGTAAAATAAATTATTAATAAAATAGAAAAAACACGAAAATATTTTCGTAAAATCTACAACAGATGAGTCTTATTAAGACTACAAGAACAAATCACTTTTGAAACAACTACTTCTCTAGCTAATACTTCGACAGACATTGAATAATACAAAAGTAATTTGCGTGTATTCAATGTCTGTCGAAGTATTAGCTAGAGAAGTAGTTGTTTCAAAAGTGATTTGTTCTTGTAGTCTTAATAAAACTCATTTGTTGTAGATTTTACGAAAATATTTTCGTGTTTTTTCTATTTTATTAGTAAATTTTCTACAACGTAAAGGACTTATATATTTTATAAATAAACTATTATTATAAAAGTATTGAATGTGTCAACATGGTTTTTACAAACCTTGTTTTGATGTGCTGATGATATTAGATCAGAGATGCACAGACTTATTAAGACTAGGGGCCACTCGGGCAAATCATGAACTGATGGCGGGCCGCCAGAAGTGTAGGTAATTAAAGACAATAAATAATTGATAATAATGTATTAAAATTAAAAAGGAATTTATTAATTTGAAGCGTGGCACTGCTTAGTGCTTACAATCTTTTTTATATTTGGCTCAAATTTACTTGTAGCAACACGTAAAACTGCTTCCAAACTTTCATTTGCAAGGCGGTTTCTATTTTTGGTTTTATTATTATTAAGTATTGAAAAAGTTTGTTCACATATATAGGTAGAACCAAATAAGCTGGCACATTTCAGAGCGTTTATGCGCAACTCTTTGTACATATTTTTATCAATGCAGCGGTAAAAGTTCAGCAAGTCTCCTTCGTTGAATTTGTTGCGTAAATCTTCGTCGTTTTGAATGTCGATAATTTCTAACTGCATTGACTCTGGCGCATTTTCAACTGAAATCGTGAAAGGATTGCTGAATATGTCCAACAGAGGTTTCACTTTTTTAAACTCCGAAAATCTGTCTTGAAAAGATTGAATCAAAATATCTAGCTTTTCTACATAACTGAAATTAATCGCAGTTTTGTTGAATTTTTCAGCCATTTTCTTATAATTCGGAAAATGATTGTAATTTCCAGAATTCAATTGCGATCTGAAAAGTGTCAGCTTGCATTGAAAGGATGATACATGAGCGTAGAGCTGGGATATCAGTTGATTTTTGCCTTGAAGCCGTGTGTTCAAGACATTCAAATGATTTGTAATGTCAACTAAAAAAGCCAAATCACACAACCAATCAGGATTTTTAAGTTCCGGGACATCCCTTTGCTTTTCCGCCAGAAATATTCCAATTTCTTCTATTAAATTTAGAAATCGTTCCAGTGTCAATCCACGACTTAGCCACCTTACTTCTGTATAATACAGTAAATCTCCATATTCGCTTTCGATGTCATCAAGGAATTGTTTGAATTGCCTGTGATTGAGTCCTCGTGATTTTATGAAATTTACAGTCGA
This sequence comes from Ontholestes murinus, assembly GCA_963969525.1. Lineage (NCBI taxonomy): Eukaryota > Metazoa > Arthropoda > Insecta > Coleoptera > Staphylinidae > Ontholestes > Ontholestes murinus. The sequence continues at coordinate 39,534,575 of OZ018391.1, forward strand.
AACTACCACTTTCATGACATTTTGAAATTCAATTTGTTTAGCACAGAGGGCTTCTTGGTGTATAATGCAGTGAAACTGCATGAGATCTTCAGAATTATGTTTTTTTCTTGCAGATGCTTTTTCAGCAAAGTAACTAGCCCCGAATTGACACCAATCATCGAAGGAGCACCGTCAGTCGCAACTCCCGATAATTTTGATAAGTCCAAATCAGTTTTTGAACGCTCATCCAAAAGTACATTGAGTATATCAACTCCTTTGGTTTGACCTTTCAATGAACACATTCCTAATAACTCTTCTACGACTTCAAAATCTTGAGTAACACCTCGTATGAATATTAGAAGTTGAGCTGTGGAACTAATATCAGTGGATTCGTCGAGTGCTAATGAAAAAAATTCAATGATCTTAGTTTTTTCAGTTAATTGTTCCGCAATATTACCTGACAAAGACATAATTCGTCTTTGGATGGTCATACGATTCAGTTGAATTTTCTCAAACTTTTTTGCTGCTTCTGGACACATTTTCTTAGCGGCAATTTCTATGCATTCTTTTACAAAATCCCCATCATTGAAGGGGCGACTTCGCTTTGCTATCATTCGAGAAATTTCATAACTAACTTCTGTAGCTGTTTCTGAATCTTCAATGGGTTTTCTAAACATAGCTTGCTGACCCGTAAGCTCCCGTTTTAAAGACAACATTTTTTGCTTTCTTAATTCGCCTGTAAACTTGGTAAAAGAAGGATGCTGCGTTTCATAGTGCCTTTTTACATTATATTCCTTTGCAATTGCAACAGAATTCTTGCAAATTAAACAAACGACTTTGTTATGCGACCATACAAAAAAGTATTTCTCAGTCCAAATTTCTTGAAATTGCCGATTTTCATCTTTAACCTTACGTTTTTTACTAGGTCCTAGCTTGTCCATGTTGCGTTCTAATCCTGGCTAGGATTAACACAGCACCTAAAAACAATTACAGTACCTACTTAAATTACCCATCCTTTTTAAATTATCAAAAATAATTGATTAAATAGGTAGGGAAACACTTATTAATAATAGAGTTTTACTTACGATTTCACAACACAATTATACACGGCACTTGACGGTTAACACTGCAACAGGAAATCTACGTTGAATGTGGATCAAAATATATGACACCGGCTAGTGGAGTACAACTATTGCCTTCCAAAACCTCTATTAAACTCACAGAACACTAATACACCTAGCGGCGATTAAACGTGGCTTTTATACCGCGCGTATAGAGTCGAAAACTGTCTGGAGAAATCTCGAAACCGACTCTGGAAGCTTCGAGTCGTGTACTATCTACGCGAGCGATCGTCATCGCGCCGCCGGCCGCCGCGCTTCTTCAAGCAAACGAATTTAACCGAGATCAGCACGAACATTACCGACCGCTGTTACCGACGACGCACGTACGGCGCACCGTAATAGCGCGCGCGCGAGATTCAAATTACTTTTCGAACATATTTTTTTTGGTTTTATTCTGGAATAGAATTCAATATTTTTAGAATGTACGAGAGTATTATTTTTGCTGTCGGCGGGCCACCGGTATTCGACCGGCGGACCGCATGCGGCCCGCGGACCGCGGTCTGTGCATCCATGTATTAGATGAATGCGGCCAAAATTATCGTGGTGATGAGCGAATTTATGCTGAACGATCAGTCAAAAAATGTTTTTCGGCGCCTTGCAGAAGGAGTCAAGACAACTGATAAGCTACAGCCCAGCCACAACAAAAGTCGAAGTATCAGAAAACGTGTACAAGATGAAAGAACATTCGATATTCTTGCAGCAATTGCTCTGGACCCGAACATCTCTACTAGAAGAGTTGAAATTGATGCTGGAATAAGTCGCTCCACTGCTTGGAGAGTTTTAATAACAAACAAATTACATCATATCTCTCTACATTAGAAACTTGAAGAGCGGGATTTTCAAGATAGGTTGAATTTTTGTGAAAGGTTGTCTCATAAAAATTATAATTTCTATCACAAAATGTTATGTGCAGATGAGGCGACATTCGAAAGCAACGGAGTTGTTAATTTACATAATGCTCACTACTGGAGAAATAAAAACCCTCATTGGTTAAGAGAAGTTGATAATCAACACGTGTGGACTCTTAATGTTTAATGTGGTATTTTAGGAAACCAAATAATTGGTCCGTATTTTTTCGATGGTTCATTAAACGGAGCTAAATACGCTGATTTTTTAGAAAATAATCTTTTTGACCTTTTAGATGACGTTCCATATGCAACAGGTTTAACAATGTATTTGCAACAAGATGGTTGCCCAGCTCTTTACGCAAGAGTTTCTCGTTAAACCGTTGATCGCCTTTTTACTGGTCGATGGATTGGAAGGCTAGGACCATTTCCATGGCCACCTCGTTCTCCTGATATAACGCCTCTTGACTTCTTCTTATGGGGACGTATCAAAGACCTAGTCTATAAAGAGCTTCCAACCGCGAGGGATAATATGAAGAAGAGTATACGGAATGTCTGCCGTTCACTTAGTGAAGATGAGATACTACGGGCCGTCAATGACGTTCGAAATCGGCTACAAAGATGCATTTATCAAGAAGGAAGGCAATTTGAACATACCATAAATAATTGAATAGTTGTTTTAATTATCATGTTCTATACTTTCGCACTCTTATTTGAATTTTTAAATAAAATACTTTCAAACAATAGGTATTTTTTGTTTGTCGAGCAATCCATCTCAAAATAATACTAAATAATATTTCAGTTTTGAATAAGAGGAACTCTTCTCACCTGAGTGTAGAAAATATCATATTACCCAAGAAAAGCATTGAGGAATAATACGAAGAATCATGTAAGAATATTTGCAATATTAACACATATACAAATTGTTATTCTAACAAAAAAGCAAAGCCTACTTGAGGAAATTTAGTGTTGAATGGATAACTAATTTTCAATTTAGTTTTTTTCGTTTATTTTTGTAAATATGCAAAATATTAAAAAAAACATTTTAATAAAAGTTGTTTCTTTTAAAAAGACCTATCAATTAATACCATACTCGACCTATGTTGCCATTTGAAATTTTAAAGTTACTTCCGGTTCCGGGTACTTCCGGATTATTCCGGTAAAAAATAAAGGCATCAGTGGATTCCTTGGGTTCACTTTGGTAATTAAAATTTTTGTCCCAGTCACATTCGACCAAGCGTTCTCGAAATAAAAGGCTGGTACGGGTGGTCTGAGACACCCGGTATATGGGCAAGAGATACGGGGAATGCGTGCCGTGCAAGGAAGGATATTATATTGATACGTAGAGTCATTTGGCAAAGGAATATACGGGGGTAAAGGAGAGTTGTGTAAATGGATGTAGAAGTGTGAAACAATATATGGGAAAATTGGTTTTGTTTCACTATTATTATGTTTCTTCGACTAATTTCGACTGTGAAACAAAACCAAGTGTTTTAATTAATATTCTAACTAGTATATAGTATTTAACAAAACTAGTAAGGTTAATAGGGTTTTTACTGGCGGACAAAAGGATATGACTGCCGAGTCGCCAGAAAATAGAAACTTTCTTGATTAATTCAGTGTTTTGACAAATTGACGTTTACAAATGAGAGACAAATAAAAATTGTTTCACTACGGGTTAAGTACGAATTCAATTAATTGCATATTCTTTACTCTCAAAGCAAAATATTATTTTATCTACAAAGTTGATTATGGCATCTCCACTGCACTTTCCTCTAAATCTATACTGAGACTGAGATGAAAGTTTAGTTTTTTAGGAAATTATTTAGGTAAAAATTATTCTCTACTAACTATTTTTGAGAATATTAGTAACAGTGAAATAAGTCTATAATTATTGAGATCTTTTTTATGAGAAAATATATTCGATATTGATATTTTATTTATATGTTTTGTTAAGGGTCCAATTAGTACATCGGCTAGTTCTTATATTAGAATAGATAAACCTCAAATTTATCAACTTCTTTTGTTGGAAAAGCCTCTGATTGTATCTCTTCTCAAAAATATTTGAAGACGCAATCGTTAAGCAAATTAAAACATTTTTAGACAAAAATAAGATACTCTCAATCAATCAGCATGGCTTCTCAAAAAATAAAACTGTAATACAGCAATTTACCAATTCACTAACTTCATATATTCATCTTTTGAGGATGAACAATTTTCATGCGGGATACTACTTGATCTGTCCAAGGCCTTTGATTCTATAAATCACGATCTTCTACTCTCTAAATTACATGAAATGGGATTTAGAGGAGTCGCATCTAATTGGTTATGCTTATATCTCACCGAGAGAAAACAAATAATAGAAGTAAACAGAAGTACTGGAGTAGTGCAATCAGAAGTCTTGAATATTTTTGGAGGGGTACCACAGGGAAGTATATTAGGTTCTTTATTATTTAATCTCTACATCAACGATTTATTCAAATTAAATGAGGGGAGCTTCTACAAAATAATTAATTATGCCGATGATACTGACGATATTTGTATTAAGGGTACAACTATGAATGAATTATGCCAAAACACAAAAGAGGCTATGGATAAAATTCTAAATTGGTTCAGGACCAATAGACTGCTTGTTAATACAACAAAAACGAAGTGCATTTTATTCAAGAAAAATGAAGCCATTTTTACTCCGCCAAGTCTCAATTGTGGGGATCTTAGTTTGGAATTAACACGGTCATAGATATTGTAACTTGTAAGCATTGACTAAAATTAATTAAACTATAGGGGAAAAGGCTACATAAAATTGTTTGAAATAGTTTCAACTGTGTAAATTGTGACCTATCCACGATGTGCTTAAATTAACCCAGGTCCATTTTAAAATGAATGTTTGATAATGAAGATATTTCTACTAGATAAAACTTAATATAATTGTAAAATAATATATTTTTAAATGAAGTAATATAGTATTTGGTCTTATTTTCCTAAAAGAGATATTATAAAGTTATGTAATGCAACATCTGCTTTTTTATGTATATATCTACATATGAAGAACATGGATACAGTTAATTAAAGTTATTTTTAGCTTTAGTATAATGAATAATGAACGACAGTTTTTTTTACGTAATTTTACGATCTAAGGAAATATATTCGATTTATTTGAAAGCGACGATAAATATTTCTTACACCTCTTCCTTAAACGAAATTATTAAAATCCAATTTCATTTAAATAAAAAACATTTATCCAACTTTTTCAAAAGTCAAATGATCACGCGAGAAATTCTCTTTAAAGTATACGTGTGTACGTTCTTTATAGGATGTTACATAAAATTTATATAACGTATACATAAATTTAAATTTGAAACAACCCTCGCACATTCTCCGCACCAGAAAAAAATGATTTCTCCTGTCGGATTTAAACCTCCGCATTTGCGCTGCCAATGCCATGTATATTTCCCTTTCGTTCAAATATAGGTTGACTGGTAAAAGCACGAGGAATATTTTAAATGCTTATTCCTAACATTTAAAGGGTATTTTTATCTGTAAATGGCCTTTGCTTGTTTTAAGAACGAGTTTTGTGGGAATTTATACGGACGGATTATGGAGCGGTTTTGTTAGAGGGCAGTGTCAGGTTTTCATAAGAAATCTAGTAGCGATTGCAATCGATTGACTATTTATAGTGACCCATAAAAGAATTACATATACTATATCGATCAATATAATAAGTAATAACATAAAGTAAAAACATTCCTATTATGAATGAATGATATAATATTTTAGTAGATAAAATACAAAAAATAAAAATGTATCCAGTACATAAATGGTTCGTGTATGATATTAACAAAGTATAGTTTTATTTATCATTTTATAAAGATCTCTCAGAAATGGTTCCTTAAACTGTATTAATTTTTATTTTTTAATTATTATATATTATTTTAGTTAAAATTTAAAAAAATATATTATTTTCAGTATTTTTAAAAAACTATTTAGATTAATATTTGTTTTTGTTTTCTACTATTTCTTATAATTAAAAAAATATTTTAGAAATGATATTGAATAATTTTTGTTTGTATATATATATATATATATATATATATATATATATATATATATATATATATATATACTTATTTAACTTTTACTTATTTTAAATAACTATTTCTATATTTATACACTCTAATTGTTTTATATTTTACTTATCGTGTTTATTATATATGTTTTTATTAGCTTTTATCCATACATTTGTTTTAGCATGTTGTATCGTTATTTAAATTTATTTTATTTATACACTTTATTTATACATTTAATTGTTATAGCTTAGTTAGTTAGACTAGTCTATCTTTATATAAAATGTGTTTCTAAATTAGCTATATGCTTTCTATGTATTTGTATAACAACTTATTTGACGTGTGTAAACTTTATGTAATAGCACAAATAAACATATTATTATTATGAGTGGCAATATTAGCCTGGCTATGTTTCAGAACTAGCTTCTATATTATAGTTAGTAGAGTCAATAAGGAGCAAAACGTAATGATTATTTTTTGCATCAGAAGCTACTTTGTATTAAAACATTAGATACTCCAGTTAAAAATATGAAAGACTTTCGAAATTTGATAATTGTTGGGTATAACACAATAAAAGCCGACCCTAACGTGTTTAAAGGAGTTCGACAGTCAATGATTGCTGGAGTTCATTTTGAATAGTAAATATATGAAACAAAACAAGTGTATTATTCCTAATTCCTATCTAATTAAAAAAATGTTTGTTTAAATATGTACGAAAAAAACGCGGAGACTTTTTATGCGACCCAATATATTGAATTTTCAACGTTTAGGGTCCACATTTAATGAATGCTTTCCAAATGAAAAAATATTCAATGCAATAATATTAATCGCATTAACTGTTTTACTGACGAGTTACGTCAAATGAGAAATACTATAAATTTTCATCTTCTACGACTGAAGAATTTGTTGAGCTTCGTAAAAGATATAGAAAACTAATAAAAAAGTGCCACACTGGTGGTGTTATTCTCTGTATCTCACAGAGAACCTGTCAAATCCGGCATTTTTATGAAAACTAATCCAACCTGTCCCTAAACATAGGCTGATTATATCAAATATTACCTGATGCATGTAATATTTATTTCACCAATATTGCATCGAATATCTTAGTATTGAAGATGTTCTCTGAATATCCTATGAGTTATTAGAGGCAAGCAGATATCTGAATAAAAAGTTTGTGATGTTGTTATGTTCCTCAAAAACACAAGACACTGTTATAATCTTACATTTAAGTTAATAAAAGTAACAATTGATGTTATTTTGAGTCCTCTGACTAAGCTTATTAATTCATGTATTCATATATTTTTCCTAATTGCCTTAAATTGGTGACTGTTATTCTAATTACAGGCCAATTTCAATTCTGACTGTAATTGCTAAGGTATTTAAAAGAATTCTGAAAGATCATCTTAGTGGATACTTTGAGCTTAATAAACTTTTTTGTCCCGGACAATATGGTTTTCGCCCAAGTAGATTCTGCACCCTAGCTATCGTCCACCTATTAGATCATATTTATTCTGCATATGAGAAGAATAAATTTATGATTGGATAATTATTGGACTTATCTAAGGCGTTCGATTGTGTTGAGCATGATATATTGATTCAGAATTTGTACTACTATAATATCCATTCTTCCAGTATCAAAATAATACTCTCCTATTTAACAAATCGTTCTCAGTCGGTTCATATCAATAATTTACGATTCTCACACCTTATGTTACAGCATGGTATACCCAAGGTTCCATACTGGGAGTAATACTGCTTCTAATTTTTATTAACGACATTCCTTCATATATTTTGGGTAAAAAATTCTCTATGCAAACGATCTCTTTAATGGTTATATAGACCCTCAAGAAGCTAAAATGAAGTCTATTGTGGCCATGAATGGTTTGCTTGTAACAAATTAAAACTATTGAGATATTTTTCTCTTTGCGTAATTGCGATCAGTCTTTTAACACATCGACAAAATTTCTAGACATAACCATTGATCTCATATCTTTACGATTTCTAAGAAATTTGTCACACTTTTTAAATAAATAAGCTTTGCGCACAGCCTAATTCTGTCTGGTGCAAAGTCATTTTACGTTTCTTGGCTTGGCGTCACACATAATGCGCAAAGGAACTATTTAGTCTACAGAAATGCGCGGTTAGCATAGTTTCAGAAGTACTTATAGAATTTGATTGTCGTTCATTATTTTTAGAGAAAAAATTCTAACTCTATGCTATTTTCATTTTAAATTGCTTAGAATTATTAGAAAGAAACTTAAGAAAATGTTGCTTTGCAATCCTGTATATACAATAGATGATTTTTTTTTCACATGACCTCATTAGTTGCTTTAATTAATATTGTTGTGTAGAATCCCATTAACTTCCTTGATTGTGTTCCTTTCTTTGTATATCAAATGTACTTACTATATTTATTTTGATTTATACACTTGTTATCTAATTTTTCATTGACTTGCGCAACAAATTGTAATTCATTTTGTAAGCATTAATAAACGTATTAATATTATTATCATTGTATAAATATTCATCCCACTCCAGCTTTAAAATCTTCGTTTCCAAAAATGAGGCGGAGACTATTTTAAATGAAAACTTCTGGTGCGAAGGAATAAAAGTGCAGTTATTTCGATCCAATAACCGCCGCAAATGGAATTCGACGTACCGAGGAAAGCGAGTTGTTAACCCGCATCAGTGGACTTCTAGATATTAAAAATATACATTGTTTAACAATAAACCTATTTCATATTAAAATTCGGCCAATTTTCCACAAATCAAATATTATTGATGTACTATGTAATAATATTAATTTTAATATTTTATGAAACTCAGATTGTTTTTAAGATTACCGGCTACGAAATGATAGCTCACTTTTCGAGTGGAACTTCAATATTTATAAAACATAATATTTTACAACAAATCAAATCATTAAAAATTATAAAGAAGTTAGCTATCGAAAATTTCATTGAGTGCTGTGAAATATCAGTAGGCATAAAACTTGCATTATTTCAATACAGACTACCTAATAATGCTAGTGATATAAGCGAACTATTTTTTTAATCTTAAGAATAAAGAAAACACTTTTACTCTTTTTATACCACTTTAAACTTTATTTTCAGTGACTAGTTTCGACTACACGGTAATCATTATCAAACTAAGTTTATAAGAAAATAAAGTTTAAAGTGGTGTAAGAAAGCAAAAGTATTTTCTTTATTCTTAATATTGAAATGTACCACGAAGTGAACGTCTTTAAGATCCAAGAATTATTTTTTAATCAATTCAATCGGCTATTAGATATTGTTAATCAACAATTTGAAACCATTATCATTTATGGGGACTTTAATATAGATAATTTAAATAAAATTAAGAAGACAAATTCCCTAAATAACTTGTTGTTGGCTCATAATTTATTTTCACTAATAAAGGATGTCACCAGAATGCAGAAATTTCCAACTTTAGATCATGTATCATTGACATCGAGTGATTATTTACAGACAACATTGAAATTATTAATTAACGTTTCAATACTGGGTTATCTGATTATTTTGTACAGACGGCGCATATACGAGGGTAGATTGAAAAGTTTCCGGAATGGGCAAGAGATGGCGCGCGTATCATGAAATTATTATGATGGTTGTCAAGGCTAACCGATTTTAGGTAAGCTGTCAAATTTGTGAAGCAAGTCAGGCACTTTTGCAAAAATGGATAAAAACGAATTTCGTGCAGTCATCAAACATTTCTGCAAAGGGTACTATGTTGAAAAATAAAAATAAAAACCTGTTTAATTACTGCGTTTTCTTGCCCATTCCGGAAACTTTTCAATCTACCCTTGTAGAACTAAAATTGCCTACTCAAATAGAACCGACCTATAAAATTATTCCTGTCATTTCACTTAATAAGAGACAACATTTTATCACACATAGCGAGTTTATTAACTGGTCATACAATAATGACATTAATTTTGTATTTGATTATTTCTATGACCAGTTTAAGTGGTGTTTTGAAGTGATGTTTCCAAAGAGAACAAACTAGTATCCGCTCGTAACTTTGAACGGCATAAAATTACCTTTTCAGCTGAAGTTCAAAGCTTCTGTAATGATGTTAAAAACTTTTATTTTAGTGGTAGTGATAACTTGGCAATACAATTGAAAACTAAAAACAACTATCAGCCAGTTAATTATTTTAGAAAAAAAAATAACATGCTGCTAAATATATACTTAATGCAAATACAAAGTTAAAGCATTATGGAATCTAGTTAAATATAAAAACAAAAAACAATGTAATGTGGAAATGAGTAAAAGTGATTATGATATTTCCAATAATAATATCACTGCGTAACACTAATTCCTCACGAGATTCCAGTTAAATTAGTTAAAGCAAATGCGGATAGACATCATTGCACTATTCGTTCGCAATATAATTAATATCTCAGTATCACAAGGCACATACTCCAAGCGTTTGAAGATCGGACAAATAATACCGCTATTTTAAAAAGGCGATGATACAGATATAACTAACTATCGATCAATTTTTTTTATTAAGTATCTTCTCAAAAATATTGAAAAACTTATGCGTAAGAGAATGTTTTTTTTTCTTGAATAATTTAATATATTGAACAATAAACAATATGGATTTCATCACGGTAGGTCTACAGAGACCGCGTGCATAAATTTAACACAATCATGCTTAACAACTTAGATAACAAAAAAGAAAGGTTTGGTCTTGTTTAAATCGATGGGAGGACAGAGAGTTCCGCCGCACGTAGACCCCAATGGGCCCTTTGTGCGTCCTCCCATCTGAGTCTTCATTCCTTGCAACGGTCAAGCCAACCCAAGGCATTGGCAAATGCCAGGACTGCAGCAAGAGGGACTCTGAGGATGTCTGATGGATTTAGACATCCCTCTCCCATTGTGGATTTACGTAGGTTGGATAACACGGGGCAGTCTAGAAGTACATGCTCCGCGGTTTCCTCTTCTGCTTCACACCCTCTGCAGATAGGACTAGATTGTAGTCCCAGTTTGTACAGGTGTGATCGTAAATTGCAGTGTCCTGTAAGAAGCCCTACCACCTTCCGTAGGTTTTCTCTGGACAGTTGCATATCTGGCCGTTTTGGTGTTCATTGCGATGAAGATTTTTGAGACTCTACAGCCAGGTGTGTTGTCCCATCGCTCCTTGTAGCATCTGATTGATGCAGTTTTCAGTAGGGTACTCAGATCTAGCAGAGAGGGCAGCAGGGAGGGGTTCGGTCCACTTACCGTTTGTCCGGATGCCTTCTTTGCCAAACCATCTGCTATTCTGTTCCCTCTGCTATTGTTGTGTTCTTTTACCCAGCATAGAGTTACCTCGTTGTCACGAGCAACTTCTTCCAGGGCTTCGCAGCATTCCAACGTTAATGCTGAGGTTATTTTGCAGTTGGCAATGGACAAGATTGCTGCTCTGCTGTCCCTTAAAATGTGTATGTTTTTACCCTTAATCTTCTTATCAAAGATTGCTTTTGCTGCATATAGTATTCCCATGAGTTCCACCATTGTTGGTGTACTCATTATCTTACCTATAGCAGTACTGTTTTTTAGGGATAGGTTTTTGCAGAAAATTCCTATACCAGCCCCTGCTTTCGTTGACGACCCATCAGTGTATATGTGGATGTTTTTGTTCTTGCTTCCTATTCCTGAGTTTTCGAATCTTAGGTCTATTTGAAGCTTCCTGTTGAAATGTATTTTCGAGGGATGTGGTGTAAGGTCATGTGGTGTTCACCTCCTCCGTTGCTTACAAGCCATGTCTTTGTTGCTCGAAGCATTATAGCCGCTGTTGCTACCTGTTCTCTTATAAATATGTCCAAGGGTGACAGGTGCAGCAGGGCTTCCATATCCGCTGTTTGTGTTGTTCTCATGGCTCCTGTCGCGCTCAAAAAGGCGCTACGTTGAATGTGGTCTAGGAGCCTTAAAGAAACGTATATTCTTTTATTTGATTTAAAGAAGGCGTTTGATATTATTGATATCGATTTATTGCGTACTAAATTGTTTAATATGGGCTTTCGAAACTTCATAAATGACTGGATAGTATCATACCTCAGCGAAAGAGAATCACTGTCAGACATATTTACAATAAATATGGGACAAGGGACTATACTAGGACCACTGATATTTTTACTTTTTGTAAATGACTTACCGAATCACATAACTGAAGGAGAAGTCTTTATGTATGCAGATGACACTGCGGTCCTTGTTTCTGCTGAGATATTAGGTGAGGCAAAATGCAAAATATCTTCAGTTATGTTTCAATTTAATACAGTAATTATAAATGTTGAAAAAACAGAAATTATACATCTGTCAAACATCTATAAAAAATGCATTACTTTTACTTTTAATAATAATTTGATAAAAACATCTGAATCCATAAAATATTTGGGGAAATTAATTGATCAGTATTTACAATAGAACAAACATATAGACTTCACGTGTGGTAAGGTAAATAAATTATATTATTTAATATCGCGATTCAAAAATCAGCTTAACCCTGATTCTATTTTAACTGTACATTATACCGTAGTATACTCTCATCTAAGTTACAATATAACATTGTGGGGGTTGTCTAGTGGTTCCAGTAGATTATTTTTAACCCAAAAATGCATCATTCGCTTAATGTTTAATTTGAATTACGCCTAAAACAAAATTATTGAAACACTACCATGTATATACATTTTAAAAATTCTTTGTTTTATTCATAGTAATAAAACCAAATTTGCAAAATATAGCGGTGTTCACGAATACGTGACTCGAAACAACGGAAAATTAGTTACATTTAAATTTAAACACACTTATTTTAAAATAGCACCTTAGAAATCAGGAATCGATTTATATAATAAACTGCTGCACTCAATGACAACGCTAACAATCAATCACTTTAAAACACAAATAAAATCATATCTAGACCAACAGGCTTTTGCCGAGTTAATGAATAACATAGGAATAGCCTCAATTTAAACCATTCCAGCTAATTTGTAAATTGTATTAGTTAATTATTGCATTGTTTTATTTATTATCATATTTCAATTTATATTTGACGTGTCTAACATTGCTGTTACAATAAAAAAGACCAATAAATTTCTTATTCTTATTACAACAGCAATAACAATTGGAAGAAGTAATGAACTTGTTATATTTCATATACAGGGTGTTCAAGTGAAGACATTGAAATATCTCGAAAACTACACATAGAATAAAAATAAATTATAATTAAAATTTGTTCCCCTCGGAGGGGGACATCTAATGACATGACACTCGACTCACTACCCTCAACCCCTTAGATAGATTTGAATACTCCGGGAAAAAATAAGAAAGTTTTATCTGAATTCTTTTGTATTCGTTGCGCTATAATCGACAAAATTCAAAATTGGCAATTATATATATTTATTCAGATAACTGATACATGCTTCAGTTCTTGCGGATCATTATTAAGGTTCAACTAATTTGGAAACGAACATTTTAAGTGTTAGTTCTCAGGACATACAACATTAGTTAGAACAGTTGATACTTGTTGAGCTATCCTCTTGATGGAACTAGATATGTAATTTTGATAAAGAAAAACACTTGTTATGTTCCATATTGTTACTTTTATTTTCAGTTTCAGGTTAAATAGTTTAACTTTTGAAAATGATCGAGTATGATTGAAACACGTATCAGGAAACTGAAAATAAAAGAACAATATGGAACATAACAAGTGTTTTTCTTTACCAAAATTAGTTAGAACATTGCTACAGATTCGTAAGAATCGAAGCACGTATCAGTTATTTCAATAAATGTATATGGAATATAACACGTGCATCATATCTCCAATTTAAACATTTTGTTCCATCAACAAAGTAGCATACTAAATATCAAACAATAACAATAATAAGCAATTAACTAACTCAAGCCGAATTGATGGCACTAATGGGTCACGGATTGTAGTTTGGAGATATCTGACCTAGATAATTATTATCTTAAGAAATACTTGATAAAGCTTGATTGATTTCAAAAAAGGAATTTTTAAATGAAGTAACTGCAACTAAGAAATTTAATTAAATATTTAAATATAGTGTAAATATAGAAAATTTTAATAATTATATTGACAATATTATAAAGTAAACAAAACCCAAATATATGTATATTATAATAAAGTAATCTAAGCATTGGTACAAAAATTATTAGCAAACACAATTCGCATAAGTTGTTTTATAGCTGCCGCCTTAATACGAGATATATATCTGTCATGCTGACATTAACAGCCAAAAGTCTCCCCTAAAAATGGGACAAAATAGAAAATTAAAGCATTTTCTAGAAGAATCCAGATGTTCAAGAGGATATTTGCTCCCTCAGCATCGTGGTCAAACAAGGGTTAGAGTGGAAGATCGTCGCTGCTGCACGAACTCCGCCCAGCTCGTCCAGTCAAAATTTTTGTACGTTTAATATAATTTTTGTGTAGATATTGATATGTATTTTTTTAATTTCGGATTGTAAGCTAAAGAATAATAAACATAAACATAAACATAAACATAAACATATAAATTACACAGATGATTGCAAGATACACAATACTTGATGATTATATTTTATTTTTATTAGTTGTGTCATTATGATTTATAAATATTCAGTTCATTGTAAAATGATAAACGTATGAAGATTCAGTTCTTGTTTATACGTTACAATTATGTATTGATTTAAACTAATTTATTTAGACTGAATTGATAAATAGAAGTATATTACTAGCACTTAGCACATGTGTATAATTTAATAAGTTTTCTGATATGAGTTATAACATATTCAGTGCAAAAATATCTAATACATTAAATAATCTATTTTATCTGCAATATATGCATGCAACTTAAAATTCTTTTACAAATTGCTTAACATGCAAACTTTAAATGAAACTTCCGGGACTCATTTTTCCGTTGTCAATTTTCAATTTAAACTTTTTTATTTCCGATTCCAGTTCGGCCATCAATCAGAATGCAACAGTTCGCGATAATAGAAGCGCGCGCAATAGCTACCGTTCCCCGATTTTTCCTCATTATCAACTTCTGGGAAACTAAGTGGGAAAAGGGTTCGGCTCTCCCTCTCAGCCCTCCGCCTTGTTTCCAGTCGTGTTTTTATTCCCTCTCAATTTTCCAGCGAATACAGTCGCAGTTCGCTCCGAGCAAATCAACCAGCTCTTTCTTTTCTGAAATTTTTCAATAGACGTACCCAAACGAGCGAAGAATCAATTTGCTTCGAGTGATAAACTCCCCCAGGATGTTTATTTCGTGGAAAACCATTTTTTATAAGTAATCTTGCTCCATTAAATTGTAATTAAAATAAGTAATAAAATCTTGCGCTTTGTAAAGTCTTTAACAATTATTAGGATCAGCGATGGTCAATTGAATTTGCTACTTCTAGTTTCAGTCTCTGTCGTAATAGGAAAGCGGGATTGAAATAATAATAGACAGTAAATAACTATTGTGAACCTCTCTTTCTGCTATATCTTACATAAACTAAATGCTTTTAGCGCTTCTATAGCTGTAAAGGTAATTGTATCTCGAATACCCATAATGATTAAAAACAATTAGTTAGAATTAAAAAACAAATAGGTTAAGCAACTAGGAACGAGTCATTTTCTTGTTGTATATTTAATACATTAAATATTAGCTTTTAAGTTTGATTTTAAGAAGCTTGTCAGTAAATATCATACCATATAAAGATTAATGTGTTGAACATTAAACTAAAAGAATGTGTTATTAAAATAGTAAAATAATGTTTATTATGAACAATCACGCACTATCGATTTATAATGATTTTGTTTTAAAATAATTAATTTAAATGTCATATAATATATCTAAGTATTTATAAATTTACAATGATTTATCGTTTAAGTTTATGAGTTAAATGTTTTATAGAAAAATATATTACTAAAATAATAGAATGCACAGTAATATGATATTTTTCAGTTTACGATTTTATTTTCCAATGGATAATGGTTTTTGGCTATTTAGTTAATTTTAAATGAAAACGTGGTAGTTCATTTTCCTAGAACTAAATACTCTTACTTTATACATTATCTTAGGATCTTTTTACATCATCGCCAGGTATAAAGTATAATGGGTAGAGTCAAAGAATACTAAGCTATGAACCCTGCTATCAAGTTCTATACTTTCGAGTTTTTTTTTTATAGATTTTGTACAGTACAGTACAGCTAAACGAAACTGAAAGTCTTTAAATTTTTTATAAATTGAAAAAGAAATGATTACTTTATATTGGTTTAATAGTTCTAATTTTGAATGGTTATGATAATACCAAAGAGTTTGTTTCTTGGTTTAGCTCTTTAAAGACAATGATTCGATTATTCAATTCAAGATATTTTGATGAATAAAAGAATTTTAAACCATGTATCAATTTTTCAGTTTTTAGACACTTTAATCAATTAATTTTAATAGGCCAATTAAATTTTGATGTAATTATTTGATGTTAATAGAAGTATTTCCTACGTACCCTACACATATCTAAAATTAACAACCAACTTGTTAAGATTAATTATACGATTACATAACTTAATTATTTTGCAGTTTTTTTTAAACGAAGCATTCAAATCTGACACCAATTGAAAAAATGGTGATGTGGCCATCATAGTACTTTCCCTATATATTACGCGAAAACTATAAGGTTTACGCAAAAAGGCTATTCTTAATAATTTGTTCAGTTTTAAATTCTCTACAATTATTTGTTATATAAATTTTATGTAACTCCAACAGTTAATTAGCAATTGGCAAAAAATGTCTAAATTTTCAGTTTTTTTTTTCTCGAAAGTTAAAAATTTTATGAAAAATATGTTTAAATAAAACTTGTTTAGTTTTTTATTGTCTTTAACTTTTGTTTGAACCGTTTTTTAAAATTTTTCATATTTAGAAAAATATCGCAAAAAAACAAAAAAACGCCTCGAGTAAACATCCACTTCCGGTCTATGAATGTTTACCAAAAGCTTTTCAGTTCCAGTTTTTAATGATAAAACCTTAAGTTTAAAGTTTCATCTCAATCAGATTATTCGTTTTTGAGATACAGCGCCCACCGACAGACAGACAGACAGACAGACAGACACACACACAGACACAAATTTTTTTTTTCCAGAAATTAGTGTAATGGGTTCAGGGGGCACCAAAACGGATATTTCCGCAAAAAAAAAATTTCAAAAAAAAATCACGATCACAATACTTCCCCTATATTTCATATAGGGAAAGTAAAAAGATAACTATTCAATAGAAACAAGCCTGAATACACAGAAATTGTGGCTTTTAATATTTCGTACATCATTTACTTATTTATGCTTTAAAATTATTTGTCAGTAAATATTTTATATAGTTTTAATATTTTGATATTTTATCATTATTAATATATCCACCTCTATCTAACATATTAAAAGCAGCAATATTCCAGTAATAAGGACAACAATAACAAATATAAGTTGTATTTAAGTCGTTAAAAATATCAGAGAATGTAGCTATATTATTAAAATTGGAAGTTATTGTGGATGTGGGTGAATTTTTGAGTAAATTTATTCTAGAACGAGAACTGTACAATGTTAAGTCGGATCTAGTTGATGCCGCGATGACTTTGAAGTTAAGAACAAAATATTTTACACTTAATGCGATTTAAGTCAAGTGACGGCAGCGAATCAATGCCTGGTGGTGCTTTAGTACGAGAACTAGTTGTTTTAACTATTAGCTGTTCATTTTTATATAATTATTATAACATAATGATGCAGCAATGCTCGGAGAAATTAATTAGTTTCTTCGAGTATAGGGTAGTGTTTAGTAATGAATCCCAATTCTTTTTGAGGATGCATGATGACTGTTTGATTGTCAGACAAAGTCATTGGGAACGACGCAACATAAAATTTTCTACTGCAAGGTCTGTGCATGGAACTGAAGCGACTATGCACGATATGGACTGCTATAACTTATGGAAGTAGGTCTCGTTTGGTATTCATCTGGGGCAAAGCGAATGCCTAGAGACATATGGATCAGGTGATACAACCCATTATTTTACCGTTTCTTTAGTAGTTGGAAGACCCACGTTTCCAACAAGACAATGCCAGTCCTATATTGCAAGAGTTTCTATGGGCCCATTTGCGGGGGATAATGTCCATATCTTGCTATCGCCACACCGATCTCCTAATCTTTTGCCCATTGAGAATGCATGGCACATTATGGGGAGAAGACTAAATAACTTTCAACATCTTCTGCAGTCCCTGCAAGCGCTTCAGCACGAGTTACAGGTTGTTTGGAATACAATACCTCAAAAGATTATTGACCACCCTCTAGAATCGATAACACGAAGTGTAGGGGAGTATGTAACGGGAAGTCATTATTAATAGAAAATATGTTCTTTTTCTTTCATAATTGAATTAATTGCCTATCTTTTAATAGTTAAACATTTGTGCCAAGTTTGATCAAAAAACCTATTCATTCTTGGTGTTGCGATTTTCAAGTCACTTAGTATATTAATGATAGATCAAAACTAAGTAGTGTTGGATTGTATTTTGTTTTCAGAAGATAAATAATTTAACCATTTGTAGTTTCCTTTCGTATAAAATGTTTCTTCATTGATTCTCTATTAAACTTAATAATAATTTACAAAAAGGTACCACTGAGGAAACCTTTTATTTCGGTAATTACAAAGTTGGAATTGTGATCAAATATTAAATAAATACAGTCATAAAATAATTTTTATGCCCAGAATGTACAGAGTGTCAATTTATATAGCTCCGATGAGCGCGGGGGGTATGAGTATATGAATACTAATACTAATAATTAGTCATCGGTAGTCTGGTTCTTGGGAATTTAGTCGTTATAGAACGGGAGTGGATTGCATGTTTTACAAACATATGATTTGGTGACTTCAATTTTTTCTTTATTTAATCCATTAAGTATAAAATCTATTTTTGAACACAATTTATGTAATAATGTGCAGCAATGTCTGCGTTTTTCGGATTTAGAATTTATATGACATCATTATCAATAATGAATTGAATTTAAAAAAGCTTCAAGTGAAATACCAGTCATATAAGGAAGAGAAATTTTACAAAATGGAATAATCTGTAAAACAAAACAAAAATTCCACAAGATGACGTATTAGAACAAGAAGTAATTTTATCAAAAGACGTAAAAGTACTAAGAGCAGATAAAGTAACAGGAAATATGATTAAAAACATGAAGATAAAGTAATAGAATAGATTATGGAGACTGATCCTTGGAGTGTAGTAAGATAAAACATATATAAGACGGAAGTAACATTGATGGTACTTATTTACAACGCAGAAAGGCAAAGTATAGGCAAAATATAACATTTACAACAATGAAAATGATGGTAGCGACCGTTACTATGTGGTAGTACATTTACAAAATTACAAAAATACTACTATATAAAATAATTATAAGAAAAGTACAAGTGCACGTGGTCATATATTTATACTGAAGACAATAATCAACCAGGCATTGGCAACAGAGAAATTGAAGTCCATAACATACCTGGACAGATATATTTTAACATTTAAAAGTAACACATTAATACTTACGCAAGACTTAAAGTAAAATTATAGCAGCAGAAATAAGCTATCTGAAAATAGAACATAATACATCACTCGATAAGTCTCCGGCCTAACTAAGTAAAAAACATTTTTTCGAAGGTCCACTTTATTCATAAACATACTCTCCTTCAAGAGTGATATAGTCATTTCAACCCTCCTCTAACTTTTCGATGTCCTTTATGTGAAACGATTTGTCTTTGCTGTCAGAATAAGTATCAGTTTCGGCAGTCACTTCATCTGAGCCAATTTCTTGCCCTGGAGCATCTTTTTCATGTCTGCAAAAAGCCAGTAGTCGCTGGGGGCTAAATATAAAGAGTACGGTGTGTAGGAAAGCAATTTAAAGCGTAATACATCTAATTTAACCATTGTTTTAATTGACTTGAGACATGGGGCATTGTCATGGTGAAACAGTTTTTTTTTCTTTTGCATGTCGGGCCGATTTTTTCTTGATTACTGCACTCAATTGATCCAATAATGTCATGTAATATTCACTATTGATAGTTTTGCCTTTTTCAAGATTTTCTATGAACAAAATTTGATGCACGTCCCAACATACGGATGCCATAATCTTGCTAGCCGACTTTTGATATTTGGTCACTTTGGACAGCATTCACCATTTATGATCATTCATGATCTCTTTGATTCAGGCTTGTAATGGTGGATTCATGTTTCATCTATTGTCACAACCGACACAAGAAATCCTGTTTATTTAGCTTGAACAGCTCCAAACAGCTGAATCGTCGTCGCGTTGTTGTTTCTGATCCGGTATAAGTAAATGCGACACCCACTTCGAAAGCAACTTGCTCATGTTTAAATTTTCATCTAAAATTGTAAAGACACTGCTATCTTACTGCACTTTATGTTACTGTAACTATTTTGTGTATATGTATGATTAGAAATACCTTTGTTTAATATCACACACTGTTTTAAACTTTATTGGCGACTATAGTTTCGACAGTTTTAACCTGTCATTTTCAAAACTATACTTCAAAATTTCATCCTTTCATTCTACATCCTCGGGAAACACAACATAATGTTTCTCTAAAATTCCCGAACAAATTATTTAATGTTTTATGTAATTAAAAAAAACTCCGATATACAAAATGAATAAATCAGGCATTAATAAATTAACTTGCAACACTTGAGCGAAAGAATAAGATAAAAACTGTAACTAAAAAGTATAAAGGAATACATAGAAAAGAGACAATTGTAGGAATATCGCATAGAGAATTAACAAAATCACGCAAGTAAGAAAATGGAAAAAGAAGGGCTAACTATAGAAAATATAAAAATGTAGTAAGGTACTTTAATTAACCGTAATCAGCTACAGAAATAGAGTAAGAAGGGTAAAAATAAATAAATAAAATTATATTGGTCATATACAAGGCGAGTTTCTAACTTGTAAATCATAGAAATTATATTTTTGAAAATTGGCTCAGATATGTCGATTAGTATTTTAAATTGCGTTTTTTTGATGTAATAAAATTTTGTACGACGTGTCCTAAATATAAGATAGGACGCGATCGACTATTTTTTTAATGTCAATTCTAATTTTTTATCACTATTCTTAAAGAGTATATCAAGTTACACATGTGTGCTAAATTTCGAGCTGGAGACTCGCTCTCTATACACGTTGTCCCATGAAATGTTGAATACGGACATTTGAATGTATTACTTGGCACTTGTAGTAGTTACCAAGCTCGTTTTTTGCATAGCTGAGGGGTATAAATTGTTTGTTTTATATGGCCTCAAAGAAAAAATTAATTTGGGTACAAATCAGCAGATCTTGGTGGCCACTTTATGTCTTCCTATCCTTATTATGAGCAGGATATCCATCCACCATATCAACTGGTTTTTAAGCAGGGTAGATTCCCCTTAATAAAAAATGGTCCCATAATTTCCCAGAAGGGCGACCTAAACGTTAAGTTTTTGTGGGTACTCAGTGCTTAAATTTATTCTTCGGTGCTTGTTTTCTTGGGACCAGTATCTCACTACCGAAGGATTATGACGACCATGTAATGGGAATCATCATCCATCACTAAACTGAATATTTCTAAGAAATTCGTAATTATTGTTTAAGTTATCCATCACATATTCACAAAATTCGAATCGATGACCATGGTCATTCCTCTTGTATTGTTTTAACTTTGAAAGACTTAAAAACCATTCCTTTAAAGTAGTCTATTCACTTCTAATTTTCGTGTTATTTTTAAGTTATCATTTTATAAACTATAATTTCCCGCATTTCAGCTACTTCACTTTGAGACCTCCGTTCCTTTGAGCACTTACATGGTGGGTTTACAGAATCAGTTTCCTCAAACAAATGTATAACATGGAAGACCGAACTGGTGTTTACTGTCACATTATATGCCATAACAAACAAATTATTTATGATTTCATTCATGGAATGGCCCCCATAAAACAATTTGAGTTTTCTGTTCACTTATTTATATTTTATGTAAGTCAAATTGCATTGCATATTGCAGTAACAATCATGGCGACCAATAATACAAATACATTACATTAATCATATTCAAAATTTCACGGGACAGCGTGTATATAGTAGTTGATTTTTGAAACGAAATCAAGAAATTTATAATTATTGTTGAAATTGAAAACTAAATTTCGTAGATACGTAAACTGATTGGTAAATACACCCGTTCTCCTAATATTCCTCTACAATACCTTCTTTCATTTATATTAAGAATTATCCTATGTACTCTATTTTATATAGTAAATATATTTGAGTTGATTTTATATAACCATAATGGATCTAATTATACATTCGAAGTTTGCTATTATCATAATTGTTCCAGTATTTAATAATTGTCTAATTTTGAAAAAATAATATAATAATTCAGTTTAAATAGCTATTAATTACCATTAATACTACTTTTTTTTGAAGCTTTGGAATTAATTATTTAAAATTACCTCTTTAACTCTCAGTACAACAGAAACTAAATTTCATGAACTAAAATAAAAATTCCGAAATAAATGGCAAAATGAAATAAATTCAGCATCATGTTTTTAATGGATAAATGCAGAAGACTGCACAGACAAGATAGATCGTCGGGGAACACCGTTAGTTGAAATATAGTCCTTAAATTTAAAGCCACATATTTTGAGCTTGAGGTTAAATAGGACGTAATTAATTCTATTAATTTAGAACCTAGGCCAAAACTATGCATTTTATTTAATAATTGCATCACAATGGTATTACAATGTTTATATCTAAAATTAAACAAACTCAAATTTACCACTTATTTGCGAACTAGTACTAATATCCAAGAAACTGAAGACTTTTTTGCCGAACATTTTGCTGCAGCATTTACAAGTGACACCGATGAAGTACCGATATTTGCTTCTGACAAACTAGTAAACTTTAATTTCAAATTTACAATAGATTATTCTGAGGTATTTGAAGCTATTGATAATTTTGAAAAGTAGTTCTACTCTTGGCCCAGACGCAATTCTTAGCATATTTTTAAAGAATTGCATATATTCAGTAATTTCTCCAATTACATATATTTTAAACTTGCCCATCAAATAGGCAATATTCCCAATTTTTTGGAAACTGAGCTACATAATTCCAATTTTTAAATCAGGTAAGACTGATGAGATAACAGATTATAGCGGAGTTTGTATACAATCGGTGATTCCTAAATGCTCGATTGTCTTTTATCACAACAACTTCAATGGTTAGGTATTAATATTATTACAGAGCAGTGACATAGGTTTCAGAGAGGAAAGTCTACAACAACCAATCTGATTCTATTGGAATCTTTTATATTGGAAGCTTTGGAGAAGCAACATCTAGTTGATGTAATTTCTACCGATTTCTCCAAAGCTTTCGATAGAGTGAGTCATAAGATCTTGATAAATAAACATCGTCTTCTTGATTTTAATAGTGATATTGTAAACTGGATAGATAGCTTTATTTCAGATAGGAAATATTGTGTGAGAATGAATGGAGTGCTATTTAAAAAATTCACCGCTACTTTAGGTGTGCCCCAAAGATCTTACTTAAGCCCAATATTATTTAATTTATTTCTAAATGACATTGTAGACACATATTACTATATGCTGATGATATTAAATTATTCAAAATAATACGCAATCAAATGGATTGTACGCTGCTTCAGTCAGCATAAACGTTATTTTTAACTGGTGTTTTAGTAATAATACATTAATAAATACAAATACATACCATTTTTCATGAATAAAACTTGCATTGAGTCTATATACGATATAAATGATATAGCCTTATAATGAGTTAGTGAAATGAAGGATGTTGATGTTACACTCAATATTAAAATGGACCATTACAAGTAGAGTCGTGAAGATGTTAAGGTTTATTTCAAGAGTGGGCAATGATTTTTCTACTGGAACTTTAAAACTGCTGTACTGTACATTTGTCAGATTCATATTGGAGTATGTAACTGTTGTTTGGAATCCTCATCAGTCATACTTGATTAAAAGAATTGAAAGTCCAGAAGAAGTTCTTACGGATTATTGCTTACAAGATGAGAAAAGCAGTGGTAAATATCAACTACAATCGTTTATTGCCCTTACTTAATATGCAGCCATTAACTATAAAACGACATTTAGCTGATTTGTGTTTTTTTTTTATAAAATATTAAATTCTCAAATAATTTGCCATGAGTTACTGGGTAAAATAAATATTTGGGCCTTGGGTATGCGAACTAAAAGTAGAGCTATTTTTTGGCACCTATTTCATAGAATGAATTATTGTCAAAATAATCCAATTTGTAGAATTATGAGACTCGGTAACAAATTAAATGCAATTTCATCATTTCCTATTTTATTATTATTTTATTATTATTATTATTACCAACAGCTACTCGATCCACCATTGGCTTCTTGTCCATATCTGTTCTTTATACATCTTTTTCTTCACTTTTCTTTTTCTGGTACGTCTATGCCGGTTTACTTGCATGTACGACATACTTCTTCTTCATTTTTCCTTCTCCATTTTCATTCTTCTACGTTTATGTCGCTGGTGGCTGCTCAATCCACCGCCAGATTATTGGCATGCCGGTTTTCTCTTCTATTTTTTCTCTCCCTTCTTCCTGTACGTCTATGCCACTGACTGCTACTCGATCCATAGCCGGTGTTTTGCATATCAGTTTTATTTATTCTCCATGCCACCGATGGCTACTTTATCCCTCATCAGTATCTGCATGATTTTCCACCGCGTCGCTGCTCTATTCGCATTATATCGACGGTTTCCATCGGAAGTGAGCCTAACTCATGTTAATCTAAACAAAAGTATGTAACCTAACCTGCTCTTATTTCTTTACTGATCTCGCAAACGATTTAAACACCTCCCAAAATTTAGATGCCTGCCTTAATCGGGCCAGCTCCTTAATCACTCGTCGCTCTTCTGTTGATTTATGAATTTGCCCGCTGTCCTAATGGCTATTAGTTCAATTTGGATTGTTTTAATTTTCGATCCGTTTTCTGCCATAAATTCTGCACTTCATTGAAACTTATACCGCGATCCTTAGCGTGGTGTATAACAGTTTCTATTTCCCGTTTTTCAATATCAATTTTACTTCCTCCTTGATTAATTTGCGAATTGCATCCTCAATGGGTATTAAGTGCCCTATCACTAATGCCGCCTCCGTTTGTTTGCAAAAATATTTGTTCAAGAAATGGGCCTATAATTCCGGATTAGTTTACGGTCACCACTCTTAAAAATCTCAATAATTCTGGAGCGTTTCCAACATTGTGGGAAAGTCTTGGTAAAATACATGCCACATGACAGTCTTTCGAGGAATAGCAGAAATGATGCTCTTTACTGTTGGTATTAAATCATCTTCCCAGAAATGAGTTAGCAAGAACGTAGGTGCTTCCAGATATATTGAATTAATAGTCGGTAAAATTTTGTGTGATTTATTAGAAAAGGTGGACGCGAAGTATGATGCAAAGGTGTTAGTAATCAGGAAAGTCACAGGTAGTATCATCATCACTCATTGATCTCGAAATAGAGTACTCCTGTTCGTTGCCAATAAATGACCATAACAATTTAAGATCTCTTGCTACTCCTTTGTCTACTATATATAATAATATTGGTGATGATTTTGTGAACGATAAAAAGTATTGATATTTTTTGTGCAGCTTTGTAGGAACAGTTGTAGCAATATGTTCCTACAAAATAGAATAAAATGTATTGCAAGCATTGTCAAAATCAGTGATAAATAAGAAACATATACAAGATATATATTTTTGTTGGTATTTAACATAGATGTCTTCATCTAACTCATGGCGCTCTCGAAATTCCATTAAGATCTTTATCTTGTGGTTATATTTAGTAACAACGGCACAAAATAGCAGAATACGCGCAACGAAATAAATTATTCTTAAGAAATAATGATTAAGACAAGAAACTTTGAAATAAGAAGTTAAATATTTGGGAAATATTTACATATAAAAGACATACATTATGAGAAAATAGCAAAAGGGGAGCTATAATAGCTCGGACACGTTCGCGTATGAAGGATACATATAGGAACAAAAATGTACATAAAACACATATAATAGGGGGGAAACTATAAAAGGAGTCCAAGAAAATGCGCACAGCGAAGTCGTAAAAAATAGGAGCATAACATGAAAGGACATTAAAAAATTAATAAAAAAACATATTATATGAGTGTTACATTACAAATGTATAAAGATAAAACATTAAATAAATAATTATAATTTATAGTAATAAATTAACCCTCCATGCACCTATAACATATAAATAGAATCAATAGAAACAATTTTTGAGTTAGAAGCTAAAATACTTTGGTCGATAATCGTTTGTAGCTCTTTTGTAAGGTTCAATAAATTATCTTATTATTATTATTTTGATGTTAATTTATAATCAATATTACATAATAGTAGAAATATCATTTAAAGTGTTTAGTTTATGTACACAAATCGTATTATAAACGTTTTGATACATTTATGTAACCAAGAGTAGAACAAATAAATCCTACCGCCCTTTACAAACTCTACAATTCGAACACGTACTTCTTAGGGTGACTGATAGATTGAACACTTGACTATTGGGGCGCGATAATTTGCCAGGATTTTGACTTTTCACGTCTGATACCGCATTCCTATTCACGCACACACTAGACCCTCCTCCAGGATGTCGTTGCGTCGGTGCCCTTAAACGGTTCGACATTAACCCAATTCAGAAACCCCCCACAAAAGAAAACAGTTAGTTGTAAACCGCCATCGCCGTCATTCGCTACGGGCGTGGAGGAGATTCAATCTGAATTATCGAATCGAAGGGTCGAAGGGACGTTTATTGATGCTGGCCTACTGTTCGTTTTACAAATGCAGAAAATATAGAAGCGGTAGCGTATTTTTAAAGTTCTAAAACATTGGAAATTTAATTAAAAGTTTTATTACACTATGTACTGTATCGGGAATTTAAATTAGAATAGGAAATTTTTGTATGAACATATGATTAATATAGTTTATTTGAAAGGTGCCGATAACACTATAACGCTTTATATGATTTATTGAAAATGGCTTATAGAGGACTGATAATAGTCTGTAGAATGTGAATCGAAATTGAATATGTAAATTATGCCTAATTTATATATATATATATATATATATATATATATATATATATATATATATATATATATATATATATTATAGTCTGTTCATTGGATCTTCCGTCGTACGTTACAAACTATCGCTTCAAAAAACGACGAAAGTTTTACAGTGCGTTCTTTTTCTAACGCATTTGGTTTACTTTATCAGACTGAATGTTTTTGGGTCGTTTCTCAAAGCGATAGTTTGTGACGTATGACGGAAGATCCAACGAACAGACTATCTATATTTTTGTATAAGATTATATCCTTATTATATCTTTGCACTCCTTTCTTATAACATAAATATTACAAAAAATATATTATAAAATATTAAAATATACACACAATTTTGGCTGAAGGGAGGACGGGCGGAGTTCACTTCTTCGAATGTTCTTCCACTCAAACCCATAAATATAAGTCATCAATGCAGCCTCTAAATGCCGTTACAGATATTACCTTTTTGTAATAAGTATCCGAATGGCTTAATCTCTTAAGATTTTGTAAAGTATACATCTTCAAATTGCCAGATGGCATCATATTTTATTATATATTTTTTTTGGTTATAATGTTTGTGGTTTTCTTATCTATGTTAATTATATATGTAGGTATATGACCAGTGATATGTCAATTAGATTAATTTTTAATGGGGCCGTTCTATAATAGGATAATTTTATAATTTAGATGGACTACAACTATATTTAGAGTAATAAAAATGTAATAAAGTGCTTTACATTGTAGAAAATTAACTAATAATTAGAAAACACATGAAAAATATTTTGTAAATCTACAACAAATGAGTCTTATTGATACTACAAAACGAATCACTTTTTGAAACAACTATTTCTCTGGTTAATTCCTCGACAGACATTGAATGATACATTATATTTAACATAAAAATCGTGTTCTTTAAAACGATTTAAAATATTTCTTTGTGTCTGTTCTATCTAACTTTTGTTACAATTATAACAATTAATAAAAAAATTCGCGATCTTTCATCTGTCATATCTTAAATAATTGTTATTATAAAAGGCGGGAGCAATATTAAACTTATTTAATAATTTATTAATTTTGTTATAAATTGTTGGATTATGAATTTAAAATATTTTATTGATTTTGTTTCTTTCGATCTAAATAAAGTGGTAATTGATTTTAATGTATGCTGCGAAATATGTTTTTTGATTAATTTGTTAATTGTTTCTATTTTATAATCGAGTGACAGACCTATTTTCACAATTAAATTAGATAGATAGATAGATGTTATATGAGTAACACCAGCGCCTGTTCAATCGCGACCTTTTCAGATCTATTGTGGATCCCTGTTTATCTCAGATGACCAGCTCTAGCTTTGCCTCTTTGATTAGTCCTATTAGCCCTGCCAGAGGGGCTTGGGTATAGGTTTCCGCGCTTGGGTTTGTAGTACCTGCTCATACCCCTTTGTCGGTCTTAGAGCCATCCGTAAACCAGTATGATTCTGCTTTGTATTTCTTTTCGAAATTGTATTTTTTCACCATGCCATCACTTGGCATCGCTGTGATCGCGTTAGCCTTCAGCTCGTCTTCTAGCCGTTGGTGGTTTTTTCCGTGTGATCGGATTATGGGTGTCTGTCCTTGCATCAGTCTATATGATATGGACCTGACTTCTCCTTGAATGAAGATGTATATGGTGGCATGTTCAATATGGCTGCTGTTGGGGTAGTGCTTAGGGCTCCTCTTGTATTGACACATGCTAGGCTTTGTGTACTGTTCAGGAGTCTTATCGCCCCCTTTTGCTTTGTCCTAGTCCACCACACCACTGGGCTATCATGGGTCTTATCACCCTGGTGTAAAGTCATAGAGTCATTTTAGAGTTTAGTCCCCAATTTTTTCCGCACATTCTGCGACACCTACCCAATGATATTGTTTTTTGGTGGTTTTTGTGATGTGTGGTCTTCACGTCATTTTGGCGTCAAAGGTTACTCCCAGGTACTTTGCCTCCCCTACGAAGGGGATTTCCGTACCCCCGAGCTTCAGTGGCTTTAAGCCTTGCAGTGCTCGTCTTTTTGTGAAGATAACAGTTTGTGTTTTTTGTGGATTGATTGCCAGTCGCTCCTGTTTGCACCAATTGTCTATGTTTAGGGCTCTTTGTGCTCGCTCCGAGACAACTCCCGCGAACCGGCCCCTGATGACAATGTCTAGGTCATCCACGTACCTTAGGCAGTGGATATCCTCTTTGGACAGTTTTTCTTGAGATTATCTACTAGTGTTGCCCATAGCAGTGGAGACAGCACTCCTCCTTGTGGGCAGCCTCCTCCTGCCTTAGCCTTAATGGCATGGCCTCAAAAACTGGATAGGCTGGCCTTGATCCATTGGCAAAGGCTTGGCGGGACTCATTTCCTTGCTTGTGCATCCATCGTCCAGCGTCGAGTCCGTTGACTTGCCCGGGTGATAATCATAATGCCTGTTGTTGAGGGGATCTTTCCCCAGTATCTCGTCCCTTATGTGCCTATCTATCAATCTTTCCATTGTTTTTAGTAAGAATGGAGATAGGCTGATAGGTCTGTACGACTTTGGCGTTAGATCAGCTATTCTGCCTACCTTGGGCAGGTAGATTACCCTTACGCTTTGCCATGATTTTGGTAAATATCCGGTCCCGCGGACTTGTACGGTTGGAACCTGCTAATGGCCCATTTAATTTTAGTGGGTCTTGTGACCTCCGTGGCTAATCTCCAGTCCTTTTGGTAGGGCCTTTTAGGTCTTTGGCTGAGATTGTCTGGCTTGTTTTGTTCTGCCAGAATTTTTGAGGCTGGAAAGTGGATTTTTAATAGTTCCTTGAGACTTTCCTCTATTGTTTATGAATAGGTTCCTTCTGGTTTCTTGAGGAAGCCTACCTCTTTGGCAACACTGCCGTCCTTAGCGAGGATTTTGTGATTTCTTGAACATGCCGGAGTGTCGTTAATTTCCTCGCAGAACTTCCTCCAGGAGTCCCTTTTGGCTTTTCGGATTTCTTTATTATATTATATTGAGTGAGCTTTCCTCTGTAGGTGTCCCACTGGTTGATTTTGGCCCTATTGAATAGCCTTCGAACCTCGATCCTCATCTTTTCGAGGATCTGGTTCCACCAGACTGTTCCGCAGCCCCTCTGCTTGGCTGTTTTTTTTTTCCGGATAGTTTTCCAGATAAGCCGTCCTGATGGCGTCATTAATTTGTTCCACTGCCAGCTCCAGCACATCCATCTCTCTTGTCGATGCTGTACCTCCCTTGAGAGCTTCTCTGAGGGACTCTTTATATCTTACCTAATTCGTCTCTCTTGGGTTTCTGTACTTGCTCGTTATGAGAGATGTGACAAGATCGAAGCGGATTTGCCTGTGGTCGGAGCATGATGCCAATTCGCTATTCTATCACTCACTTTCCCAGTACAGATCGTTAGGTCTAGTATTTTTTGCGGTTTTTCGTGATGAACTTGGGCTTATTGACAATATTGGTCACTATAAGTCCCCCTGATGAGATAAAGTTAAGTAAAGAGTCACCTCGTTTGTTTATGTCCGACCAACCCCAGAGCGTGTGATTGCGTTGGCGTCGCGCACCCTATTATGAGTTGGTATGCCTTCTCCGCGCAGTATGCAACTATGTCGCTTAGTATACGCGAAGGGCATACTTTCTCATCTCCTGGGAAGTATGCTGAACAGATAACCCAGCTCCTATCTCCTTCCTCCGTTCTGGCTGACATGATGCCTGTAACAGAATCTTCAGTGCATAATTGCGGTATTAGTGTAAACTTGACTCTATCACTGTGAATTATGCATGCCTTTGAGGCAGTATATTACCTGAGAGTAACCAAGATTTCTTGTAGGAGGGCTATGTCTATGCCTTCTTTGTTGAACCTCCTACACAGCGTTGCCGATGCGGCTTTTGCGTGTTGGCGGTTCATCTGCAGGATTTTTATTCCTCCTCCGCTATTGAAGAGGAGGGATAACTTCAGGCTCTTTCTCCATGGTCTTGTTCTCTTCCATTGGACCTTCTTTGGGAGAGTCTTGCCCATGTTCTACGTTCTCCCCGGCCTCGCTGGTGCCTTGGGTCTCTTGTTTTCTTTAGGGTAGTGGCCTCTGGATTCTGCCTTGGTTTACTCCCTTCGCTTGTCTTACTATTCTCTTTAATACGCAGCCAAAGCCTCCCGTATCCAAAGAATGGGTAATGGTCCAGTTTGGATAGCTCCTCTTTCGATTCTTTGTCAATGGAAATTGTCCATATCACACCTTTAACCTCCGGGTTTTTCTCCCATACTGTCCACAGGTGTTTAGGCCCCGGTTCCCAATTCTCAATCGTTTCAGGATCCTGTCGGCCTCCAGTCTATCCTTCCCCTCATCCGGGATGTATGTCGTGCACACCCATGGCTTGGGAATCTCGTTCCCCTTCAACACCCTGAGAGATGTTCCCTCCCATGGTGTCAGGATTGGGACTGTCTGCCTTAGCTATTGTGCGCTGGCTTCCTCGGCGCAGGTTATCGTTAGATCCCCGGTCTCTGTGTGCACTTCACGAAGCGGACTTGTGGTCCTTGCTCCGGTATGTGATCGTATGCCGTCATGACGGTTTCTTGGACTGCCTTCGGCTTGTCTTTGTCGAGCTGGGTTTCTGCGAACCCCTGGCACGCTGTGGCAACCTTGGCCGACGTTACGGCCTCCGTAAAGGTTAGCCTGTCCCTTTTGGTCTTTTTCGTATTCCTAGGCGTGCTGCTATCCGATCTGGTTCTCCTTGTGGGTCCTTTTTCGGATTTATGAGCACCCCCGGACATTGTTTGTCCTTGGGGTGCCTTCTTTGTTTGTTTCCCGGGCCTTATTTGCCCTTGGGGTTTTTTCTGGCCCTTGCGTGCCTGGTTGGCGGTGAAATTAGCCTTGGTTACGGCCCTTTTGGCCTCGGTGTAATCTTGGCCTACCTTCACCAGTTTCGCCACTTTTGCTTTGGTGACGCCTCATACCCCTGCCTTCCGAATTTAATCGTCTGACATGCACTTATACGTAGTGCCTTTCCGGTCCCTTGGCCTTGACGATGCTCTTATGTAGAGGTACCCTTCCCTTTGGCTTAGGTCGGGTCTTCGCTGGCCTTGAGGGAGGTCCCTGGCCCAGTAGCCTTGGGATTCTCCTGACCTGTATTTTTTGTTATTTTACTTCTTGTGTTTTCCATTTTGTTCCCACGAGAAGCTAGGAAAATATTCGGTCGGCCTGATCAGAGACCCGCATGACCATGTAAGGCTAGATACAGGGGGGTTTCGCCTGGTGCCCCC
This sequence comes from Ontholestes murinus, assembly GCA_963969525.1. Lineage (NCBI taxonomy): Eukaryota > Metazoa > Arthropoda > Insecta > Coleoptera > Staphylinidae > Ontholestes > Ontholestes murinus. Next base: position 39,567,046 of record OZ018391.1, read on the forward strand.
CTGGAAAAGTTCGAGACCGCACATACCCCTGCGGCCATTCTGCTCTCAGCACTTTGCCTTTCACCTTAGCTTGGGGGTTTGGGTTACTCTTCGTTACCCTTCTCACTTACGATCATTGATCCCTTTCACCACGTAAAGGTGGTAACCCTCGCTCGGGAAATTAAGATTAAGTTCTTTTTCTATTTTTTCTTTAGACAGTGGGATATTCAAAGCTCTAAAAATCATGCTATTAAGGGCTGCTAATTTGTGCTTAAACGAAGATGTGAATAATGCGTGGATATAATTAATAGTGAGTGTATTTTTGCAGTATATATCAAATTCTATTATTTTCTTATTCTTGTTATTTATAAGCATTAAATCTTAGAAAGGTATTTTATTATTGACTTTAATTTTATGGGTAAAATAATTGCTGGGAGATAGTTTATTTAGTTTTAAATCTAATTTATTAATGTCTGTACTATTATCAAGTATTGCAATTATATCATCCACATATCTGTACCACACTCTCGGAAAGTTGGTAATTTTATTCTTGGCTAAATTTTCTAGGTTATTTAGGAATATATTAGCAATAATGGTGAAAGTGGATTTCCCATAGCTGTTCCAAAAGTCTGTTTATAATATTTGTTATTAAATTCAAATGTGTTACATTCCATTACAGTTTGGTGAGGTTTCTGTATTCATTGATTTTATGATTGGGAATTGAATTAATTATTAACAGGTCTTTAAGAAGATTTATCGTTTCTTGTAATGGAATGCTTGGAAAAGGGGCCTCTACATCGAAGGAAACTAGTTTATTAATTAGTAAATCTAATATTAGATTTAGTGTAACCACCAATAAACATGGATTTCCCTAATTCCCTCCATAATCCTGCCAAACTATTACCTACTGATTTACAACCATCTTTTTCGACGAAATCATGTTAATTTTCCAGCAATAACCTTATACCTGCCCCTATCGACACCCTCTAATACCGTTTTTTGTACGTATATAAGTGTTAAATTTGTTTTTTCTTATTTGTATCAAACCATTGATAATGGACACTTTGTGTTCGAAATGTGCATCTGGATAAAAATAAAATATTGAAGAAAGGTTCTAAGTGTTTTAATCAAAGTTATTATTATCTTCAAGTAACTCAATCAACCAAATTAAAATGAAAAATTATTATTAAACTTTAATCCTTTAAATTCATCTACCAACCATTTTGCTAAAAAATACGTGGGATAACATATCACTACTGCGTTTCCCTTATCAGATTCTAAATAGAATCCATCTTTTTTCTTTTAACGACTTTACCGTTTTCAATGTTTTGTTTGTGAGGAGCTTTGGGGTTTTCGTCGGTTTTTCTTTAATTTTCTTAATTGTTTAATTTAATTTTCATTGAAAGTTACATAGATTTATTTTTGTCTGTTTATGTAGGGCAGAGATGCACAGACTTATTAAGACTAGGGGCCACTCGGGCAAATCATGAACTGATGGCGGGCCGCCAGAAGTGTAGGTAATTAAAGACAATAAATAATTGATAATAATGTATTAAAATTAAAAAGGAATTTATTAATTTGAAGCGTGGCACTGCATAGTGCTTACAATCTTTTTTATATTTGGCTCAAATTTACTTGTAGCAACACGTAAAACTGCTTGCAAACTTTCATTTGCAAGGCGGTTTCTATTTTTGGTTTTATTATTATTAAGTATTGAAAAAGTTTGTTCACATATATAGGTAGAACCAAATAAGCTGGCACATTTCAGAGCGTTTATGCGCAACTCTTTGTACATATTTTTATCAATGCAGCGGTAAAAGTTCAGCAAGTCTCCTTCGTTGAATTTGTTGCGTAAATCTTCGTCGTTTTGAATGTCGATAATTTCTAACTGCATTGACTCTGGCGCATTTTCAACTGAAATCGTGAAAGGATTGCTGAATATGTCCAACAGAGGTTTCACTTTTTTAAACTCCGAAAATCTGTCTTGAAAAGATTGAATCAAAATATCTAGCTTTTCTACATAACTGAAATTAATCGCAGTTTTGTTGAATTTTTCAGCCATTTTCTTATAATTCGGAAAATGATTGTAATTTCCAGAATTCAATTGCGATCTGAAAAGTGTCAGCTTGCATTGAAAGGATGATACATGAGCGTAGAGCTGGGATATCAGTTGATTTTTGCCTTGAAGCCGTGTGTTCAAGACATTCAAATGATTTGTAATGTCAACTAAAAAAGCCAAATCACACAACCAATCAGGATTTTTAAGTTCCGGGACATCCCTTTGCTTTTCCGCCAGAAATATTCCAATTTCTTCTATTAAATTTAGAAATCGTTCCAGTGTCAATCCACGACTTAGCCACCTTACTTCTGTATAATACAGTAAATCTCCATATTCGCTTTCGATGTCATCAAGGAATTGTTTGAATTGCCTGTGATTGAGTCCTCGTGATTTTATGAAATTTACAGTCGAAACTACCACTTTCATGACATTTTGAAATTCAATTTGTTTAGCACAGAGGGCTTCTTGGTGTATAATGCAGTGAAACTGCATGAGATCTTCAGCCTTTATGTTTTTTTCTTGCAGATGCTTTTTCAGCAAAGTAACTAGCCCGGAATTGACACCAATCATCGAAGGAGCACCGTCAGTCGCAACTCCCGATAATTTTGATAAGTCCAAATCAGTTTTTGAACGCTCATCCAAAAGTACATTGAGTATATCAACTCCTTTGGTTTGACTTTTCAATGAACACATTCCTAATAACTCTTCTACGACTTCAAAATCTTGAGTAACACCTCGTATGAATATTAGAAGTTGAGCTGTGGAACTAATATCAGTGGATTCGTCGAGTGCTAATGAAAAAAATTCAATGATCTTAGTTTTTTCAGTTAATTGTTCCGCAATATTACCTGACAAAGACATAATTCGTCTTTGGATGGTCATACGATTCAGTTGAATTTTCTCAAACTTTTTTGCTGCTTCTGGACACATTTTCTTAGCGGCAATTTCTATGCATTCTTTTACAAAATCCCCATCATTGAAGGGGCGACTTCGCTTTGCTATCATTCGAGAAATTTCATAACTAACTTCTGTAGCTGTTTCTGAATCTTCAATGGGTTTTCTAAACATAGCTTGCTGACCCGTAAGCTCCCGTTTTAAAGACAACATTTTTTGCTTTCTTAATTCGCCTGTAAACTTGGTAAAAGAAGGATGCTGCGTTTCATAGTGCCTTTTTACATTATATTCCTTTGGAATTGCAACAGAATTCTTGCAAATTAAACAAACGACTTTGTTATGCGACCATACAAAAAAGTATTTCTCAGTCCAAATTTCTTGAAATTGCCGATTTTCATCTTTAACCTTACGTTTTTTACTAGGTCCTGGCTTGTCCATGTTGCGTTCTAATCCTGGCTAGGATTAACACAGCACCTAAAAACAATTACAGTACCTACTTAAATTACCCATCCTTTTTAAATTATCAAAAATAATTGATTAAATAGGTAGGGAAACACTTATTAATAATAGAGTTTTACTTACGATTTCACAACACAATTATACACGGCACTTGACGGTTAACACTGCAACAGGAAATCTACGTTGAATGTGGATCAAAATATATGACACCGGCTAGTGGAGTACAACTATTGCCTTCCAAAACCTCTATTAAACTCACAGAACACTAATACACCTAGCGGCGATTAAACGTGGCTTTTATACCGCGCGTATAGAGTCGAAAACTGTCTGGAGAAATCTCGAAACCGACTCTGGAAGCTTCGAGTCGTGTACTATCTACGCGAGCGATCGTCATCGCGCCGCCGGCCGCCGCGCTTCTTCAAGCAAACGAATTTAACCGAGATCAGCACGAACATTACCGACCGCTGTTACCGACGACGCACGTACGGCGCACCGTAATAGCGCGCGCGCGAGATTCAAATTACTTTTCGAACATATTTTTTTTGGTTTTATTCTGGAATAGAATTCAATATTTTTAGAATGTACGAGAGTATTATTTTGCTGTCGGCGGGCCACCGGTATTCGACCGGCGGGCCGCATGCGGCCCGCGGGCCGCGGTCTGTGCATCCATGATGTAGGGGTTCTTCTTCTGTAATGACTTTCTTGTTTTGTAATATAAACTCTTGAGTTTTTTCTTTAATATACACGACTTTTTTTAGCTTTGGCATTGGTGACTGTTTCCACTTGTATAAGTAAATCATCCCATATCATTCCACTAATAATTTTCGCTAATTCAAGGTGAGGGTCATATGCACTGATTACACCGGATGATCTTTACCGATTTCGTTTCTTTGGGTTTGTCTGATATACATTTTGTCGCAGAATCAGAAATTAACAGCACACTCCCTCTTCTTGATTTATTAGGAAGTAGAATTGACAACAGATTAGAATTCAATACACATAGAATAGACACATACACCTTCAATTATATTAATTCCAATTCAGTCCAATAGTCCGTGAAAACACACAATGTTAAACATATTTATTTTACACTTCACATTTCAAGAATCTCTACTCCGCTAACGCTAATCCCGTTTTACATACCCGACCTTTTTCATTAATATGTTTCACTTGATAATGCTATTCAAATGACGAAACTTAAGATGTTTTTTTCGTAATATATGTATATATTTTTTACATAATTTTTTAATGGTATAAACATTGTAAGTGTTTTAGTTTAGTGTTTGTCATAAATTACCACGTAGTAACCGACGCAACGATTCCTATGATGGTATTGAATTAAGTTTGGAGAACATATACGTATTGTACCTGATGGAATAGTTATGCAGCTATGAACATATCGCATTAGTGAAAACGCTGAAGGGAACTTGGCTACACAATTAAGTTCAAAGTTCGGAGTTATATCCATCCAATAACATTGTTTATATCGAACTTCAGTCAACACATTACGTGTTATTACATAAAAATTTGATTGTAGGTGATTATAATATTTGTATTAAGTATGGTCCAATATTACATTTAATTTCTTTTTTGGAATACAAAAACCTCATTTAATATAATATAGTAAATACTTACAATCATATTTTGGACTTCATTATAAATTATAAATATAATATTTTGTAACGAAAAGTTTCTAGCTTTATACAGGGTATTTCTGTGACTCGGGGAATAAAATTAACCACAATATACTAGAGTAAAAATGATGATGATTCGTAAAAAAACTATATAAAAGTCTTCAAATGACTCAAATGACCAAGATACAGGCCATTAAAGTTAAGAAATTGTAACACATTTTTCTAAATATTTTCAATACCGTTCGTGGTAGAGTGCGGCAATTTGGTAGAGCCTAAAATAACATCAAGTAAATTCCTTAGGCAATTTGTCACTTCGATCTAACCGCTATACAGGGTGTTCCTAAAATTTGTTTGCTAAAACTTTTTTGTTTGTAAATTTAAATTTATTCTTCCACATTTCAATAGAAAATTTATTCGTAATGATGGTTGCGACTGCAACTAGGAAATTTATTTTAGAAACTCTTATCACTCTTTGAAAATTTTGAACAGTGGCCGTTTTTGAGATAAAAGCAAAAGTTTTCGTCTCTGATTTTAATCATAACAAACAAATAAACAAAATTCCTAGAAAAATCGATGACAATTGAAAAACAAATTGAGCTGTCAACTTGCCTATGTCGTTTAAACAAAAAAACAATTTTTGCGTTAGTTAATTTTTCGAGATCAAAATGGAGAATTACACGTTTAATGAACAAAATGACGCGATTTTGACATTAAGTGAATGTCATGGAACCACCGTAGCAGCCGCTAACCGTTATCGGGAGAAATTTTCGGACCGCAGGCGCCCAACCGAAAAATATTTTTAAGAATTGAGAGCCTTTTAAGGGAAAATGGTACGTTTAAACATAATTTTAGAAACAACCGCAACGTAAGATCAGTTCGAACTCCTGAACTAAAAGAACAAAATTCTAGATTACATAGAAGAAAATACTACCGCAAGTACTTTGGATATGGCCATGCAGTACTAGCAGTAGTATTTTCTTCTAAATGTCGTAAAATATGCAGATATTGCATATTGAATTATAACCAACAACAAATATATCACGAACCTAATTTTGTTTAGAACAATATAAACATCAAGAAGTATTAGATGATTGTAGGAAATTTAAACCTAAAGTTACTATGGGCAGGGATTTATTTCCGGCTATTTTCTTAATAGGCGATGTTACTGTTTTTGTTAAGGCTATTACTTATACAAACTTACTTAAAAACAGATAAATTTCCCAGTAAATGGCAAGTTGTGAGGATCCAGTTATTGAAGCCGGAAACCTTAGATATATTGATTATTATCCACATAAATTCATACTTAGTAATTTATTCAAGGTTATTGCATCAATATTATTTAAACATATTTATCAATAAGGGAGTTCTTTATAGACCCTCCAGCAACACGGTTTAATAAAACCAAGGCCAACAAGTAAAAATACAAGGTTATCAGTCGAATCGTTATATAGATCCAGTGGTATAGGTCAAAGGTTAATTTTTCAGTTGTATGATTATCATGCCTGTACAATGATTATTTAAATGTTCTGGATATATTAGCTTCATACATTTTTAATTTAAAAGAGATCTTTTGTATCATTTAATCAAAACTCATTTGCTTAATGAAATACTAACACAGTATAGGGTTTCTGAAAGTTTTTAATTTTGTATTATAACAATGTTTCACCACACAGTGGCTTCATCAGGTAGATGAAAATATATTTGTTGTAGTACACAATTAAAAACTTTTAGAAACCCTTAAATTTTGAATATGAGTATTGTAATGTGTATTGCATCTCGATTATTATTATTGGTCGCTATGGTTGTTACTGCAATATGCAAGTCAATTTGACTTACATACCTTTAAAATGTTAACAAGTGAACAGAAAACTCAAACTAAAAATGATACGTTATCAACAAAATCTCTTGCAGAAAATCCAGAACTACCTAAAAGGAATGGTTTTAAGTTTTTTTCTTCGAAATATGGTCGAAACAAGCACCGAAGAATAAAATTAGGAACTCAGTACCGTTAAAAACTTAACGTTTGGACCGGTATTATGGGGGACATAATTATAGGACCATTTTTTATTGAGGGGAATCTAAATGGCTAAAAGTATTTGGAACTGCTTGAGATACCAACAGTACAAAGTTTACAGAATATTGATATGGCCCACTTCTGATATTAGCATGAAGTATGTTCTGTTCATAATGCGTTTTCGGAACGGTTGCATCGGTCTTAACGGGAGCCCCAGTACGGCTTGACACGTCAAAATGGAACGTTCGTTAGAGCAACGATACGCTTTTTTGCTTTTGCTTTCGGTTTGGGCAAGTCGTCTTCTAAAACGTTTGCAAAGCTTGAACAGGCGTTTGGGACTGAATTGCGCTGAGTGGCACACCTCAAACTCACTCCGTCCCAAGAAAGCACGTATGAGCAAATCGAAGACGAAGACGCATTTTTCGGAGTGAAAGGGATCGTCCACTATGAGTTTGTCCCGCCCTGGCAGACTGTGAACGCTGCTTACTACCAGGGAGTCCTGAAAAGGCTGAAAAGAAGAGTTGCCCACAAAAAAAGGGACATTAAGGACAGCTGGAAGATTCATCACGTTAACGCCCCCAGTCACATCGGTTTCATCGTCACTGACTACCTGGTCCGAATCAACGTTTCTGTGGTCCCTCAACCTCCCTAAAGTCCGGACGCACAGTGGTTCAGAACGCGTAAAACGCGATCGAAATTGTTTACTCTTTACTTTTAATAGATTTTACATTAAAAGTTGAGCAAGTTTATGTTTTTGGGTATGCTGAATCTGAAATTATGCATAAAAAACCCGTATTGGTCAAAACTACCCAAAAATACAACCCTTAAATGCGAAAAAATGATATCACTTAATACAATTACGAATAATATTTTTTATACAAATTATACAGTTTACTTTGCAAATTCGAAGTATTTGTTTGTCAAATGCATTGACTTTGACATGTTTAGTAGTATGTACTGGGTTAATAAAAAAATAACAACCTTCAAAACATCTTCAAATTATATTGTAGAAATTTTTGTACAAAATACAAAATAATGTCTTTTTGCTTCTAGAATAGCGTGTTAACTTGGATATTATTTGCAACCATGTTTTAAAGCTGTAGCTCTAATAAGCATATATTGCTGCTTCGTAAAACCACCCGAGATAATAAATGACAAAGCCTCTTCAGGTGTCATGGCATTTTGTTCTTGTTCGGGACTCCTCCATTTTTCCATTATTTGTTTGCCTCTACTTGGTGTAGTTGAAGTACTTTCAATTATCGAATCGGTGGTACTAATATCTCCGCTTTCTCGTACTTTGATTGAACAATTTTTTCCACGGAAGTACTTTTTATAACAGCAGAACTTTGAGCAAAACTCTTTTAAGGACGACCTCGAATACGCGAAGTTGGAAAAAATAATTTCTTCTTCTAGTCAAACATTTTGCTTTTTCATAAAAACACTAGATATTTTATTGGACGATTTCCAATATTGAGAATATCTTGGAAAAAACATTTGTTCAAGCCAATACAAAATATTTTTACTTGATTTATTATCTTCGGCAAGCCCGTATGTGTCAAGTATAAACCGATACATTGCTCGTTTCTTACTTTCAGTCGACTTATCATCATTCATCATAGAGACTTTGTCTAATACCAATAGACATATTTTCTTCGCGGCCATTATGTTACAAATTTTCAAAAGAACTTCTGCAACAAAAACACAATCTTTTACAACGTCACAACTTTCGAAAATGCGCTTAGAATAATCTGCATACAGGTTCGACTCAAAGTTGCGTTTCAACTGATCGGGTACCGAGCGGGATTTTCTTTTATAAGTTCTCAATAGGCAATTATTGGCAGCTAATTTTTTTGAATTTACAAAGCCAAATAGCTAGATTAAGCATAACTGAGGTAATTTCCGTGTAGGGTTGTGTAGAATAAAACGTAATCCTTCACTTAATGCAAATTTTTATAATCCGATTACCGGTTACAAGCAATAAACTTTCTTGTACCAGGTAATAATCTAATAATAAGTAATGTTACTTAATAATACACTTAGCAATGTATATCAATATTATAATGACATCAATAAATAACCGCATTTGCTTGTAGTACAGTCTTTTTAATTACACCCTAATTTCTATACGCAGCAACGTCTCAATTTTACTGAATTTGAAGGTAAATATAGAAAAACTTGTGCAAATAAGATGCATATTATTAATATTATCATATAGAATAAGTATTCAAGATTAAATTAGTACAATTTCAACTTTGTACGAAGAAGTTGAACATTTGATTTTCGATCACGTTTTTCGCGTTCTGAACCACTGTGGGACGTGTCGCTTCCTGACTTCTTCTGTTTCTGCGCTTAAAATCAGCGCTGAAAGAAAAACGTTTCGACTCGATCAAGGACATTCAAGCAAATGTTAACGCAGCGCTTGCAGCCATCCCGGAACAGACCCTCGCGGAATCTTTTGAGTCATGAAAAAGCCGTCTACAAAAATGTTTTGTTGCAGGAGGTTCCTATTTTGAAGAGTATTAGTCAGTTGTAACGATCGGCTCAATAAATCTGTCTTTTTGGACGAAGACTCATTACTTTTGAATTCTATCCTATAATTAAAATATTTCTCCATCACATTATTAAAACCAAAGGAGACAAGAAATGGCCACAAAGATCTTCTGATTTGTTCCCAAATGACTTTTTTCTTTGAGGTCATATAAAGCTAACATTTTTTAACCATGAGCATCAAATACCTAACAACCTGGATGACCTTAGATTAAAAATTCTTCAAATTCAAAATATTACTCCTGCCACGTTAAAAAATACGCGACCAAAATTTTATGATCATATTGTTTGGCTGAACAAGGGTATGATTTCGAACATTTAATAAGATGAACATTGTAGTTATTTGTTATTCATTACGAATTGTGTTTGTTAAAATAGTAATATTAAAATGTCCTGTAAATATGCTTCATTTTGATTCCCTGTTATATTATAAATTAGAAATTACTGATTATTTCCCATTGGTCAGTTCGCTAAAATATGTGACTCAGCTTTACAAAAAACGAGCGTGGTACATACATACTACCTACTACTAAACATAATAATAAAATACTATATGTAAGGCATCCTAATTGAAGGAAAGAAGTGCAATGGCCTTGATTTCGTGATACAATTTATTTCAACTAATCATTTAAATTTTTTTTAAATAAGTGTCTTTAAGCCCTTTTTAAGTTAAAGAAGTTTGATTTAAGCGGCCTCTACACGATCAATATTTACGTCAATATTTTTACAATATTATTACTTGGCCAACCCACACGGTGCAATATTATTGCTCAATATTCATCATCTTTTCCCTTAGTAGTCATGGTAGATGTTTATCCCAAAACTGTTGCCAAAAAATGAGACAATATTTACTAGATTGCACAATAAAAATCAAACTGTTTTCGATTGACTCAATATATTGCGCAATCTTTTAATGTGCTCTACAGACGTTCAATATTATTGTACAATGTCAATTATTGTGCAATATATTTATATAAATATTGATCGTGTAGGGGGTCGCTTTACAGATCAAGGAGGTCATTTGATTGAAACACAAAATTTATGTAATCTTATATAGTTCCGGCTCTACAGGGGATTATGAAACCAATATTTCAATATTCATGGTTATAGTTGATTACCCAATTTATTTTTAAGAATATTTTAAACATTAAAATACATGTATTATAAGATATTTAACACTTATTAATAACTCAATTTCGTATCTCTGATGGAATGTGGAGTATTTTTTCAACTATTTTCTTTATGTTTATTTTGAAAAAGGGATCCCACGACGCAAAGGACATTGATATTGCTGTATAGTTGCAAACTCTGTGTTGGGATAGACAGGCAGACAGGCAAACAGGTAAACTTTAATTGCACTTTAAAATGCTCTGAATAGATACGTATGAAATATTGCACTCGTATTTCTCCAATAAAATTATGAGGATTTTCTATAACTCAGGCAAAAATATTTATTTTTATCATGTTTTCTTAAAATATACCTTCAGAAAATTCTATAATAATTTTTGGCGATTCTGTCTCAATAACTCTTAATATTTAAATACTCTCCATAAATAACGTATAATTTTTAGAACATTTAGTTTGTGTATTAATATAATAATATATTAAAGACACTGTTATTGATATGACATTTGATTAAACAAACTTCTCTGGCTACATATGATGTTTACATGAAAAGTTGTAAGTTATATGAATTAAATAAAAATATATAGTATGTTCAAAGTTATCTACTGCTACTTTCATAGTTGTTTTTGTATTTTTAGATCGGTGACACAATTAAATAGAACTGTTCATAAATATCTATGGTTTGATATACTCTACTTTCTAAAGAAATATGTTAAAAGGGGTTAAAACATAAAACTGCTTAACCATATAGCTATAATTTATTATAAAAATTATAAATGTTTATAATACCTGATTTTGCTTATTTTTTTTACATTAGTTTAAAACAAATTAGATACAATATGATTTATAGTATTGAAAATTGTTTTTAGCTATTCTTTAATGTAGGTATATGTAATTACGAAAAAATAAGATAGTAAAATTAATTAATAAACCACGTTACAATTCACTTTTATTCACAATTTATTTACTATATGTACATTTCAAGCACTAAGTACTAAGCACTAACTTAATTTTAATGCTCGAAATGTACATCTAGTAAATACTAAATAAATTGTAAAGAAAATTGTTTGTTTTTCTATTACCTTCTTGTGTTCGTTGTACCTGATCTTGAATTTTTTTTCTAGTGTCTATTTTGTCAAAAAAAAAATACTTGGTTAACCAAGTGTTTTTTTTTTAATTTTCCCGGTTGACTTCTAGCACGTTGTGTTTAGTAAGTTCTTTTGCAATCTTCTGGCTCACGTATGGAATGTGTGGATTCGCTACAAACTTGCTGTCTTCTTTGGTTCCTTCTCCATTGAATATGAATTTGTGAGTTGCTTCTCTACTTTTTTAGGATCCTGTCTACCTTGATTTTGTTGTATCCGTTTTTTATGAAAATTTGGTAAATTGTATGCAGTTCTCGGTTAAAATTTTCTTCGTTGAGTGGGATGTTGATCAGACGATGAATATATTAATTTAATGCGGAGGATTTGATTTGTTCAGATGGTAGTGATGTTGATGGCATGATTGTATCTGTTAACGTGTTGTTCCTAAATACTTGGTCTTAGAAGTCACTCATGAATATTTCCGCGAAGAGTTGTGAAATAGGCGATCCCATGTTCAACCCTTCATTCTGGATGTAAAAGGTGTTAAAACGGAAGTCATTTTAGTTTTGCAAAATTTCCTTGAGTTTAGGAACTGGAATTGAAGAGGCTTTTGACATCAAAGTAGACCAGAAATGCGTTGTTGCTGACAGCTAGGTTCTTGGTTTTTAATTCAATTCAATTCTTTATTCATACTACTACAGTTTACACATGACATACAAAATGAAAACAAAACAGATGTATATAACGTGATACAATATAAATAAATTACACTGAATTGAAAAATTCACTATGTTTTAACCACAAATAATTATTGTAAAAATATTATATAACGTGTAGGCACAATTATATAAATCTAAACAACACAGCACGACTCGAGTTTCGACGTTTTATCGTCATTATCAAGTTGATAATGACGATAAAACGCTACAATCAACAGGCAGCATGCTCGAACAAGTACCATCATAGTTAACACATTGGGTCCTATTGAAAAGATATGAATCAATTAATTTACAGCTAGCTTCATCAAAACCATAGCACTTTAGTTTTGCAATTTATATATCATGATTCACACAATCAAATGCTCTGCTTAGGTCAATAAAAGAAATCATCTAAAATTTCCCAATTTCATACCCAGATAGAATCATATTTTATAGTGATATTATGGCATTAGTTGTGAATTTTCCACTACGAAAACCAAATTAAGCCTTATTAAATAGTTCGTATTTTTCGAAGTAATCTTTAATTTGAATTAGTACAACTTTTTCTACTACTTTAGATATAACAGGTAATATTGATATTGTGGATAGGTATGATAGAGTTAATTTCAAAGCATTAATTATAGAAGTAAGAACTAATACGATTGTCTCCTTGCAGCATTTGAATAAATCAGAAGTTAATCCGTATATATATTTTGTTTTTACTAGATTTTATACTGTAGATAACATCCCTCACAGTAAAGCTAGATACCGTTTTAAAGGAGAAATTAAGATTTGTAAATGTAGGCATAGCTATTATAGGGTTAAAACTAGGATGCTAAATGGAATTAATAATATGTTTTATATGGGATGTAAACTATTGGTTGAATCGTTCAGCAAAAGGTTTATCACAGCAATGTTTCGATTTCGACGAGAATTTATAAATTACCACATGGATCTGGCTTTGTTTTTGGAATTTAGAATAAAATGATAATGGGCCTTAATTTTAGCCAATTTTATTGCCTGGTTATTTTTTTGCGATACGATTTTAAGATAACGATAAGATTAGGATCGAAACTGTTTTGAGTCGCTTCGTGCATTAAATTCAGATTTTCTCGCATAATACGCAGATCTTCAGTAAACCAATGTACTTTGTTAATTTTAGTTGACATATGTTTAACTTCAACTTCTGGAAATGCTAATTGATACGCAGAGATAAATGCCTTATGAAACAAATTATATTTCTTACAGCAGTCAATCTCGGCAACAAGTACACTTCAATAGACTCTAATATATTAAAAAAGGTTAGTTTTTCTGATTGAGTTATTGCTCTAATTAACTTACGAGTCATAGTAATACGAAAACCTCATATTTGAATTGAAGCTGATGCCTTTATGATCTAACAATATCACAAGTGAAAAAATTTCAAATTTCTGTGGTATATGGTTTATAAATATATTTTCAAGTGTGTGAATGCTTTTAGTTGGAAAATTAATAGTTTGCGTGAGACCGCAGGATCTAAAAATATCACATACATCTCTTTATGAAATCGATGGAGTTTTTTATTTCGTATTTGAATGTGCAGGGAATTATTTCTGGAAGTATTTTGTTGACCAGGAAACGAACTTTATATGAGGGAGCATCGATGTAGGAAATGATTGGTCTGATTGGGATGTGTGGTTTATGCACTTTGGGGAACCTAGCTGTCAACAACAACACAATTCTGGTCTCCTTTGATGTCAATTCCAGTTCCTGAGCTCAAGAAAATTTTGCATAAAAAGTGCCAAGAAATCATCGACTTACAACACGCCAGAAATCACCAGTTTAATAAATTCTTGTCTCGACCAAAATTACTTTCGTTTTGACGACACCTTTTACATCCAGCATGGAGGACTACCCATAGGATCGCCTATTTCATCGCTCTTCGCGGAAATATTCATGAGTAATTTTGAAGACCAAGTAATTAGGAACAAAACGTCAACAATAAACATACAATACTGGTGTTGATGATATTTTCTGCATATTGAATGGCACAGATAGACAGTTGGATACATTTTTAACAACCCTAAATTCAATTAATAGAACAATTCACCATAAAAAAAAAACAATTCAATGGCGTACTCAACTTTTTAGACCTGAGTATTTCAATAGAAAGCAATAAACTGAAATATGCCGTCTATAGGAAACTCACTTCCACAGACACAATAATTCCATCAATATCATTACAATCTGAAAAAAATCAAATTCTCTGCATTAAATTCATTATATATGTATTGTCTGATGAACATCCCATTAACCGAGAGCTGCATAAAATTTACCAAATTTCCATAAAAACTGATATAAGAAAAACAAGGTAGATAGGACCCTGAAACGAAAAAAGAAGAAAAGCAGTACAAAAACTCCTGATCAATGGGGAATGAACAAAGAAGGCAGCAAGTTCGCAGCCATTCCATACATTCCATACGTGAGCCAGAAGATTGCAAAAGAACTTACTAAACACAACGTCCAAGTAATAGAAGTCAACAGCCAAAATTTTACACTTAATTAACAACAAAATAGAGACAATAGACCCACTAGAAAAATCTGGCATTTATCAAGTACAATGTGAGAACTGCGATGGAAAATATAGAGGATAGACAGGAAGAAATTTCAAGGTCAGGTACAACGAACACAAGAAGGCAATAGAAAAAAAAGCCACGGGAACAGGATTATCCGAGCATTGCATCACAACAGGACATCCATTAGTCGACATCAAACCAATCCGCTTTGCAGAAAAAGGCCAAAATTAAATCTTCTGGATAGTTTGGAGATTAAGAGAGGTTTAGGAATAGCAATAATCTTCTAAACAACCAGAACGAACTATTAACAAGTTTGAATTTCTTAAACTCTGAACATTTCCGCAATTAAGTCCATAATATATATACATCTTCTTTTTAATTAATTATTTTAGTATTTCCCTTTTTTCCATTGCCTATCGACCAGTATTCTTTCAGCTCTTTAACCAATATTTTATTATACCCTTTTATGTTACTTTATAGAGAACTTTCGTTGAAATAGTATATCCGAACTTATTATAAATGGATATAACTGTGAAACGTACATTTTATAGTAATATCTCTCGTTATTATAAATAACCCCCATAGCTGCAGTGCACATACTAACTAACATTATTATAACTATTACCCTGTACATACATACTTTCTACTACTAAACATAGTAATAAAAAACTATATGTAAGGCTTCTCGATCGAAACAAATATTCACAACATCCTAATAATTTTTATATATGAGAATTATGGCCTTGATTTTGTGATATATTTTATTTCAACTAATCATTTTTTTAAAATTTTAAATAACCAAGTGTCTTCAAGCGCATTTTTAAGTTAAATGAGTTTACAGATTTACAGATTAAGAAGGTCATTTGATTGAAACACTAAATTTATCTAGTCTAATATAGTTCCAGTTTTACAGGAGATCGTGAAATCAATATTCCAATATTCATGGTTTTAGTTGATTACCCAATTTATTTTTATACTGTTTACGAATATTTTATATTTAACACTTAACAACTCAATTTCGTATCTCTGATGGAATGTGGAGTATTTTTCGAACTATTTTAATTATGTTTATTTTGAAAATGGGATCCCAAGACGCAAAGGACATTGATATTGCTGTATAGTTGCTAACTGTGTGCTGGGATACACAGGCAGACATGCAAACTTTAATTGCATTTTAAAATGATCTGAATAAATACGTATGAAATATTGTACTCGTATTTCTCCAATAAAATTATGACGATTTTCTATAACTCAGGCAAAATGATCTATTTTTTATTATGTTTTCGTAAAATACACCTTCAGAAGATTATTTAATAATTTTTGGCGATTCTATCTGATTAACTCTTAATATTCAAATACTCTTCATAAATAACGTATAATTTTTAGAACATTTAGTTTATTTATGAATATAATAATATAAAAAAGACACTGTTATTGATATGACATTTGATTTAATAAACTTCTCTGGCTACATATGATGTTTACATGAAAAGTTGTAAGTTATATGAATTGAATAAAAATATATAGTATGTTCAAAGTTATCTATTGCTACTTTGATAGTTATTTTTGTATTTTTAGATCGGCGACACTATTAAATAGAACCGTTCATAAATATGTATGGTTTGATATACTTCACTTTCTAAAGAAATATGTTAAAGGGGGGTAAAACATGAAACTGCATAACCATATAGCATATAGGTATAATTTATTATAAAATTTGTCAATGCTTATAATACCTTATTTTGCTTAACTTTTTTACATTCGGTTAAAACATATTACATACAATATGATTTATAGTATTCAAAAATGTTTTTAATTTTTCTTTAAAATAGATACGTGTAATCACCAAAAAATAAAATAGTAAAATTCTCACTCTCTTTAACTTTTGTTCGAAAAGTTTTGTAATATTTTTCATATTAAAAAAAATATCGGAAAAAAACAAAAAACGCCTCGAGTAAACACCCACTTCCGGTTTATGAATGTTTACCAAAAGCTTTTCAGTTCCAGTTTTTAACGATAAAACCTTAAGTTTAAAGTTTCATCTCAATCGGATCAGTCGTTTTTGAGATAGCACCCACGGACAGACAGACAGACAGACAGACACACACATAGACACATTTTTTTTTCCAGAAATTAGTTTAATGGACTCGGGGGACCTCAAAACGTATATTTCCGCAAAAAAAATCACGATCACAATACTTCCCCTATATATACTTCGTATTCGTATATAGGGGGAAGTAAAAATGATAACATAAACCGAAATCATGATTACTATAAACGAAAATTTTTGTATGTAGTATTACACGTTCGGCCCGTTCTTCGCAAAAGTGATAACAATATCCGATTGATAACATTATCCGTGATTCTAATAAGCGGCGTCTACTGTAATTGAGATTTCTCTTCATGTAACTCAAAAACGAATAATATAAATAGTAATAATATAATAGTAATATTTATTTATTTTTTGACCGCTTCAAAACATCTTAAATGCTTATATTTTATTACTATGTAATATAATCCGACTCAGCATTTTGTAAAATTATGAAGTATAATTGCAATAAGCAATAAAACATTCTAAATTATTTTAATTTGATAAAACTTATTAACGTATATTGAGTCTAAATAATGGTGTTCATTTATCATTATAAAATGATAAAATATTTACTTATCACATCTTTAAGTAAGATTAATTAGTGGCAATTCATATTTAGATTTTTAATAACTAACCACGGCAAACCTTTAAATAAAAATATATTTTCTAATTTCTTCTAGATAGCAAAATATATTTTTACACGCATTATTGTTCCAATTTTTTCATGTATAATTTTACTATTGAAAATATATGGGCGCCCCGGTTTAATTCAATTCATATTTTTTCCCGGAAAATACACGAGGGTGAATTGAAATTGATTTCTCTCAGGCTCTGAGACCGCAAGGACCGCGCAAAATTCGCTTAATGAAATTTCCTCCTTCGGAAACTCCCCTCAACTCGATAAATATTTCATAACTGCACTCACTATGCTCCCCTTAATAAATTAAGAAATCAGTTCACCCCTTTTGAGGGACCACCGCGCGGCACCACATTAGGATTTAATTAATTTATGGTAAACCTTTTCCGGACGGGGCATAAACCCTTTTTCCTTAAGGAGATCGGGTAACAGTCCCGCGAGGAAGGACAATTATTAATTGGATTTTTTCATGGAATTAAGATAGCACGTTCTCCTTCCTTTTTAATTCAATGGATAAATATTTAAATATTTTAACGCTTTTAATGGAAGCAATGACAATATGGTAAAAATTCAATTATTATTTTAAGCGTAAAATATTCTGTATTTATTGCACCTAAAAATACACAAACGAATGAAATTCAATTAATGCTGGCGCTGCGTTCTTAGTTGGAAAATGCCACTATAATCAATTTATTACTTTTAATATCCTCATATAGTTAGTGCCTTGAAATTATAAATATTAATTTTATTAAATTGTAAGTTTAAACAGGCATGTAGTTAGGGAAAATTCGGTTTCGGTTTTATGGAAACATATCCAGAGTATAGGTTGTAAATCAAGTCAGGGCGTCATTTATGTAAACATTCATAGATGTTATATGCTTCCGCTGGTCCGCTTGTATGTAATTGAGATTAATAATTACAAACCAGTCATGTATGGAATCTCTAGTTCGCTTTGCGAATTCTCTTACCATTTGCTAAAATAATAAAATATGCCTCGTAGGTAGGATGTCGATATAGATTTCATATTCTAATCTTTAGTTAATTGGAACATCAAGTTAATAATTTGATTGATGATTTAAAAACATTGAATAAAGTGTAATTTTCAATTGGTTTAGACTCAAAACTTATGTTTTGGACGGTGCTTGTTTAACCGTATATAAAAAGTTCAATTACACTTATTAAGAAAGAATTACAGAGGTCTTTATTGTCTTTATAGTTTTGAGAATTAAGAAAAAAATATTATTTTCAAGCATTAAGGAGATTTTTTTGTTATAGAATTAAGCGTATCTACTAAATTACGCCACTTACTGCAATTCATATTCTAGAAATCGCTAATAATCAATTCTTATTATGAATAGTGTGTAGGTATAGCGGTGCGCTAATGAGCACCGGTGCGGGGATGATACTTGAGTCCTACGGTAATGCTTTAAATACCATACGATGCTTGCTATGCTAATATAATCATATATACGTATATGTCTTATGTTCATGGGAAATTGAATGGCAGGTTGTGGTTTGATTTTCAATGTATTGTTTTCCTTGTACCAAAATGTTACTGAACGAATATGTAGTCGAAAGCACCCTCTCTTGACGTGTGGTTGATTTTTTTTGTGAAATTAAAGGCGGTTAGGTTTACTGGCTGGATGGATTTTTTTTTTGTCCTCACGAGGTGGTGTCGCTTAGCGTCCCTGCACTGCGGTCTCCGTGGTCCTTTTGTGCCTCTGGTTGTTTTACTCCTTTTGAACTCCTGTATCTTCTAAGAAGTCCAGGAGTTTCTGCCAGGGGATATTCCTTAGCTGTCCTACAGGAAGCATAGGCTTCCCGAGTTTCGCCTTGCGTTCTTGTTTGTATGCTTCGCAAGTGCACAGTAGGTGTTGGGGAGTTTCCTCTTCTTCCAGACACCCACGGCATAGGGGGCTTTTCTCAATGCCCATCCTATGTTTGTGCTTGTTCAGGTCACAGTGCCCAGTGACTAGTCCTGTGATTTTTCTTAGTTTCAATCTGCTCAGTCTAGACAGCTACCGGACCATCTAAGAAGAGTCTCGTATGCCTCATTTGGTTTTGCCATGCCTTTTTGTGCTCCTCTGCTAAGTTGCGTCGGATTATTTCCTTTCCGGTTTCATGGGGTATACCGAAAGCGGGTTCAGGTCCTATGAATTCACCTGCTGCTCCTTGTTTAGCCAGCAAGTCGGCCCCCAAGTGTCCAATAATTTTTTGGTCCTTGGGTATCCATACTAGCTGTGTTTCTCCTGTTGTCGCCAGTGCGTCCAGTCTGTTTATGCAAGTCATGACCAGCCTGGACTGCACTATCGGTGAGGCTAGCGCTTTTATGGCTGCCTGGCCATCTGTAATAATGGTAATTGGTCCTCTGTTAAGTCCCGACTCCATTACGTGATGCTTCCCCAGAGCAATCGCGAAGTGTTTGCTCCGGTTGCAGCCTCCGTAAATACCAGCCCCGGTTCCTTTAGTATTTTTGGCCCCGTCTGTGTACCAGATGATTCCTTTACTCGTTCTCGGGTATGTTCCAATTGTCCATTCACTCCGCTGTGGTATGATCGTTTTAAATCTGCGGAATGGGTGTACGATTTTGGTGAAATCTGACCTCATTTTTAGTGTCTCTTCTTCTTGTAGTACTTTAAATGTTGCCGGTCTTGATGGCCCCATATTTAAAGTGTGTCCATTTATGTGCATCCTATAGGCTGCCTGTCTAGCTTCCATCATTACAAATAGATGTAGTGGTGGTAGCGATAATATGTGTTCCATAGCTGCTGTGGGCGTTGTACTCATTGCCCCAGTGATCAGCAGACACGCCTGTCTTTGCACTCTTTCGAGTTTTACTGCTGCAGCCATTTGGTCATACTGGGTCTCAGTCCCCATGTGCGTCCTACCATTTTACGGGTCGCAAAAAGTCCTCTCATGGCCTTTTTGCTGATGCTCTCTAGGTGAAATTTGAAGTTCAATCTGGTATCAAGTATGACCCCTAAATATTTTACTTCATTTTTGGTTGGAACTTCCATTTCATACATACTTAGTGATTTTATGTCATTGGTTTTTCGTCGTCTAGTAAAAGGGACGATCGCCGCTTTGACCGGGTTTACAGTTAACCCTTCATTCCTGCACCATCTTTCCACGGTATTTAGTGCCTTCTGCATCAAGTTTGATATAGTAGTCCCAAACTTCCCGCTTACTAGAATGGTCAGATCATCTGCATATCCTAGTGCATATATGCCCTGGCTTTCGAGTAGCAGCAGAAGGTCGTCCATGACGAGGCACTATAGGAGCGGCGAGAGAACACCTCCCTGCGGGAATCCGCCAGCGACCAACGCTTCTGCTGTTTTACCATATAGGGTAGTTGTCACAGTCCGACTTCTGAGCATCTTGTTTACCTATTGTCGGATTTGCGGGTTAATTCATCTTTTCTCCATTGCTGTTGCTATGGAGTTGAAGGTTGTGTTGTCAAACGCCCCTTCAATATCCAGAGAGGCCCCTAACGCAACGTCTTTGCATTGTAGGGTCCTTTCGCATCTGCTCACTAGCTAGTGGATTGCTAGCTCGCATGACTTTCCCGCTTGGTATGCATATTGTTGACGGTGTAGTGGTGAGTTCTTTAAAACTCCTTCCCGTATATGCCTGTCTACTAGTTTTTCTAGTAGTTTTAAAATAAATGATGACAAGCTGATCGGTATGTAAGATTTAGCCTGGGCATATGAATCACTCCTGGCTTAGGTATGAATACCACCTTTACAATCTGCCAGCTGCTTGGGATGTATGAAAGGGCAATCCTCTTTTGTAGCATGACAGGATATATCCTGTCAGGACCTGGTGATTTGAATGGTTTAAACGTGTTAATTCCCCACTCAACGTCACCTGGTCTGATTATCATTTTCGCTGTTTCCCAGTCCCGTTTTGGAGCCCCTGCGTTGGGCTCGCTTAGGTCCTCGGAAACAGGATTGTCAAGTATTGCAGAACCCGGGAAGTGTGTCTGCAGTAATACCTGCAGGGTCTCTTCTACCGAGTCTGTGTACTTTCCATTTTTGGTCTGCAGTGAGCCGATGTTCCCAGCATGATCTTTGCTGAGCGTCTTGAGTAGACAGGAGCTTGTGGGTTCACTTTCTATGTCCCCACAGAATTTTTGCCAAGATTCCCTCTTGGCTTTTTTA
This sequence comes from Ontholestes murinus, assembly GCA_963969525.1. Lineage (NCBI taxonomy): Eukaryota > Metazoa > Arthropoda > Insecta > Coleoptera > Staphylinidae > Ontholestes > Ontholestes murinus. The sequence goes on from OZ018391.1 coordinate 39,588,984, forward strand.
ATGGCATTGTTATATGCCGTGAGGGCCGTTTTGTACTGCGCCCATTCACCGTTTCTCTTGGCTGTATTAAACAGTCTTCTGGTGCGTGCCTTAGCCCTATCAAGATCCTTGTTCCACCAGGTGAACCTGGTTGAGGTAGGTTTGGTAGTTCTAGGGCAGCTTGCTTCAAACGCAGTATTGATACAGTCTGTGATACTTTGCACTATGAGCTCTAACTCATGCGTTGTTCTCGCTACTGTTGGACAGTCCCCGATTCGGCAGGCTAGTACCTCTTTATATAGGTCCCAGTCAGTTCTCCTCGGGTTTCTGTTTTGGATTTCAGGATTTCAGATGCTTCTTCTGATTCGATATCGAATCGTATATATCGATGATCTGAGAGTGATGGTTCCTGGATGGATACATGCCAGTGTTTTACCATTTCACTTGCCTTGCGAGAGGCAAGTGTTATGTCAATTACTTCGCTTCGCACCGCGTTTACGAACGTGGGTACATTTCCAATATTTACTATTTCAATGTCATTCTCTAAGATAAAATCTAATAGTTTCTCACCTCTTGGATTAATGTCCATGCTCCCCCATATAATGTGGTGCGCGTTGGCATCGCATCCAAGGATCAGCGGTATTCCCTTGTGGCTCCCGCTGTGTATCAGCCGCTGAACCTCGTCTGGCGGCGGTGGTCCTGGTTGGTCGTAGGGAAGGTAACCGGATCCGAGTGTAAACTCCCTCCGCGTTCCCCTTTCCACTACTTCCAGCCGTGCTGCCACTAGGTCTCTGCAACATACGTCCCATAATGGCATTAAATTCAGTCCATGTTTTGCTATTATACATGTGCGTGGGTTACACATAGGTTCAGTCGCCTGCCCTGTATGTTTAACCCCTTTACTATTTCCTTGTGGAGCCATGGCTCTTGTACAAGTGCAATGTCAATATTTTCTCTTAGGATATATGCACTGAGGGCAGCAGATGCCGCCTTACAGTGGTGTATATTAATCTGTAGTAATTTGAGCATTACTTACCCTTCGGCGATTCGGGCAATGGACTTTCGTCCATTGCTCCCTCTCCGGGCACTGGAATTCCTTCCATTGCTTCCTCTTCGGTCTCCTCAGGTCTGCCGACGGTTTTTGCCGCCAGCGCCCTGAGGGTGATGGTTGAAAGGCCGACTTCTTCCCTTCGCTCACCTTCCCCCAAGAGACTTTGTCCATCAGTATGATGTACTGAGTGCCCTTGGGGTTCGGTTTTTGGTTAACTACTCTCCAGGTATCGGTGCTTACGTTGTTACTCTCCTGGGTTCCGGTAGGTCCTTCAAATCAATGATCTGAAGTTCCTTTTTGTTCCCCAGGATATACTTCTCCTTGGCTATGCTCTCGAGCCATGTCCTGATTGGAAGGTCGGAGCATACTATTCTCAGGAATCCCCCTTTATGGGTGCATTTCTGAAATTTCGGTGAGGCTTGTCCTTTCACCGTAGCATCCATGCTTTGGATTATCGAGGTTTTGATAGCCTCGGCTTCCTCTGCATTTATGCTCGTTTCTGGGTATCCTTTCGGTATTATAGCGAGCGCTATTCCCGTCAGTGTGTCACTGAAGGTTCTCTTTGTCGGAGGCCCTTCGCCCCTTCTCGGAGTTTTTGCCGGTCTCTTTTGGAGTCCCGGAGGTGTGCTGTTGCTCGACAGGTTTCGCTTCTGCGTCCCTGACGAGCCGGGTGCTGATGCTGGTGCAGGGCGTCGCGGGTGCGACCCCTCCCCTAACGCTTGTTCTCCCTGAGGTAGGTTACGCTTAGGGGTCCCTGCCCTCTGGTCGAGTTTCTCTCTCCTCTGGCGTCGTCTGGCCGCCCCCGAACGCTGCTTAGGTCGTTCAGGTTCGGCCGTGGCGGAACCAGGGGAAGTAGGGTTCTCCGAAGAGCCCCCTATGGTAGTTTTTGTTTTTGTGTTTTGGTGGTCCATTATTGTTCCCACGAGTACGGAGGAAATAACTGGTCGCTGTGCGCAGTGCCTTGATACGCACAGAAGGCTCAACTACGTTGGGAGGTCGCCCGGTGTCCCAACGGATTCGTTCGCGACACTTAACCCTGTGATATGCAGCCCTAGGCACGAAGTCTGTACGCCGCAGCTTGGTGGGGGAGTTGGTTCGCAGCAGCTGGTTTAGGCCGGTCATGCGGGGGTGACCCACCTGCCTGACCCTATGCCAGCTACTGGCCGATTTCTCGGTCACGCTCCTATCCACCACCCGGAGACGCGCTCGGCAGCCTCTACCTGCAGCTGTCGGCCGACTCCATTGCTGGTGCCGACCGATTTTCCGAGGGCTGGATGGATAGTCCCATAACTACTGTACTCTTGTCCTGTATTGACAGTAGACGGTATTCGTTACCTGCCAAACGAACGTTGATGCATTACAGATAATGGCTACTGTACAAGCTTGACTTGTAATATACATCCATGTATTAGGACATCTGATTCCATATAAGGTTACCTAATTTATGGTTATGCTCTTGTATTGACAGTATTCTCTATTCTTTTATACTTCATTGTCATTCTTCCTTCTAGTCGTTTATTCGGCACATGACGGCATTGCTCTTCAAGTATTTGTGCTTCTATAACTTTTCTGGCGGTAATCTGAAGAACTGTTGAATGATATAATTGACTCCAATTATTCCTCCTTCTATGGTCTCCAATATTCAATCCAATAATATATCCGGTTTTAGTGACGTTAAATGCAGTGCTAGTAAGCTGCATTAACTCGTACGGAGTCAGACTTATTATCAGGTGACGTGTGTAATATTTCTGATGTTCTCTGACTTCTCAATAATTGCCTGTTATATTTCAAGGTGCGTTGGTAATGAGTTATTTTGACCTTGTGTTAGCAATTTGTGCGAGCCCCGCTATACTCAGAAAAGCTTCATTGTTACTAAATAAACAGAAAATCGATTCTATCTGGGGTCTCGAACGTGAGAACAGCCATGTCATATCCTTCGGGTGCTTTTGGTTGCAATCCAGTGATTTATCCTAGTACATAAATGAAATAATAAAATATATAAGTCCTTTACGCCTCAGGTATAAATTCAGACCTTCAGTCGGTTATATTTCATTATTATATCAGTTGCCGTACATATCTGAGTAAGTTATTTATATTTCATTATATTTATTTTAGTAAACGTTTTTATTTATATTTGAAATCAATTTTATAATAAAGCTGTACTAAAGAGATCGAGAGATCGAAACACGTGTCTGCAGATGGTTATAAATTGAGTACTGAATTATTTAATTGCGTGTGCTAATTTATTTTTAATTACACCAACCTAAATTAATTTCTTGTTCCTAATTTGTCATAATATAGTCAGACACAAATTATTTAACGTACATTCAATCATTTTTAGTTCATTTTACAGAAAGAAATACGTTCAAACTTGCTTGTTTAATAGCCTTGCTATTTTGTAACACGCAAATTACTTTTGTATTATTCAATGTCTGTCGAAGTATTAGCTAGAGGAGTAGTTGTTTCAAAAGTGGTTTGTTTTTGTAGTCTTAATAAGACTCATTTGTTGTAGATTTTACGAAATATTTTCGTGTTTTTTCTAATTACTAGTACATAAAGTTGAGTATTTAATTTGAATAAATTGGACTTAAAAACCCTAACTGCAATTTGATTCCCATTTTTGGTCGTTGCTTGCATGTCTTCATTCTCGAGTACGCCAACTGCATAGTGATGACGTCTCGGTTGTAGTTAGGATTCATTTTGTTGCTTTGTTGCGCATGCCGACGTAGTTTTTTATAGTGAGGATGTGATATTGGGTTCACATGCAATTTTGGGTATGATGATAACCTTTGCAGATCTTACAACTATACGGTTATTAACAATGTTTAGAATTGGGGTGTGACAGACAATTTTTGAATATTTCCTTATTCGATTTTTTTGGTGTCCTAGCGTTCTAGAGGCGAGTGTGGGGCAGAAAGTAAAATCATGTTGGAAATTAGCGCACATGACTCATGGTATTGGGTAATTCTGCATGCAATATAGTCGGTTTTGTTCCATTAAGAGAAACCTCTTTTCCAGAAACTCAATAATTTTTCTTCAGTACTTCGTGCGGCGTTTCCAAGGATTGGTTGAAGATTCTGTTGGTTTCTTCATTATTGAATATGGAGTTATGAAGCAAAGCCATTTACAATGTCTCTATGATTATTACACTCTTGGGTCTGCCTTGAATTCTTGTTGATCATTTCAATCATCTTTTTCTATGCGAAATGTTAACTTTGATTTCTGGTAGTATTGTATTTAGTGACCATTGCATTGACATCCTTGATAGATTCAAGAACACTCCAGTCTAAATTATTAATTTCATAATATAAGGATGTAAAATCGGCTTTAAGAAAGTTGTACATTTAGTAGTCGTTTATAGGGATAGAAAGAAAGAAAGACAAGGGCTGGATGGAAGTAATCCTCTCGAACAAAGGGGGAGCCAGAGTGACAAATGGAAATGTCAAACTCATAGTTACAAGAAGAACCAAATCCAGTATATAATTATGTTTATTGAGAATACCGTTGTGTTGTTGAATATTGAGTATGTCATAAAAATATTTAAAATATTTATTTTTTAATAATGGGCTTTGATTAGAAACCGAAGGTAAATTGAAATCGCCAATGAGTATAAACATTTCATGTAATATATAAAGTTCCAAATCATTGTAAGACAAGTCCCGCGGGATATAAACAACTCCAATAACAATGTCAAAATGACACATGCAGATTATTAAATCAATGGGTACAGCTTCAGCTATATCACATGTATCATATTTAATTGAGGCTGTTACTTGTTGAAACTCCATAGTAAGTAGTAGAATTTTTATCTAACAGATGAAGCCACTGTGTAGTGAAACATTTTTGTAGTACAACATTAAAAACATTCAGAAACTAGATACTAAGTCAGTATTTCTTTAAGTGTCACATAGATCAGTCATCGTGAAAGAAACCGTGTTTCGCATTGCAAAGATGACTCCCCTACCTCTTGAACGATTGATAGCTGAGAGTTTCCTATATGAGCAAATAACATGTCATAGGGTGGAAATACGCAAAACAAATACGTCGGTACGTTACTTTTATGTATACTTTTCAAGTTCTTTTTTTCGCTGATCAAGCTGTTATTCAGATCACTTTTAACAGATTTAAAATGAGCGGTTTGTTTGGGGTTACGATCAAACAACACCGATATTTTAGAAAATTTTGCATTATTTCTGACAATGCAGAACTAAGGCGAAGTTTTATTGGATGAGTGTTCCGTTTAGTATTTTCAAGTTCACTTAAACGTTGGGGTTTCACTACAAATTATTAGTTAGAATGTTAAATTTTTCTAGGACGTTCGTGACGAGCTGTGCATCAGATCAAACTGCTGCTTTTTAGAGTTGCCTTCTTCAGAAATTCTATACAGTATTATGTTGTGAAATCTCTTTGTACGTTTTGTAATTTCAGAGAAGGCTTTCTCTATAAAATGCGCAGAAAATTTATTGCACGGTGGAGCATTGCTAGATGTGCGATTCTTAAGCAAGTTAATTTCGAATTTAATTCATAATAAACAGCATTAGACCATTTAATCTAAATTAGGTAAGTATAATTTAGCTTATAGTTTAAAAATACGAAATCATTTAGTAAATCGACAACTTCTCTCAAAGCAATACTAGTTTGAGTGTATTTATTTCTGTAAATAAACTAAAAAATATGGAAAGAAAACTTATGAACAAGAAGTTAATTAACGCTGCTTTAAATATAATAAACTAGTAAAAGTAATTAAATATCCTAACAATCAAGTTTATAATCATCTGCAGACTCAGTATAGCTTTACTATAAAATTGATTTTAAATACAAATAAAACCAACTACTAAAATAAATATAATAAAATGTTCACCCCCTGTGGTAGGGGGATAGAATACAACCACTACCCACTCACCAGGTCGTAAAAGGCGACCGATGAGTGCCGCCGGTAGTGGGTTCTAGTTAGGTCTCGAGTAAAGAAACATTGGTGTCCTTGTCCTAAATGTTCTTTTTGTTTTTTTTTGAATAGCGGTTGTCCCTCCTTTATGGGTTCTGTTTGTCCTTGTAATTACTTGTGAACCTTTATAGAGACATGACCTACCTGTGTGTTTGCCGGAAGCTGCGACCCGTGTCGGAGGAGAAGAGGATGATGGTGGCTGAGGGATGGCGTTACCTGCGGCTAGCAACCGCGTCTTCGGACGTGCTGGCAGGGCCAGACGTATGGGGCATGGGAGCACCCTTAGTCTACGTGTGGCTTGTATTTGGACGGGTATATTCTTTATGTATCCTTGGCATTCCAAGCTTTTATACGCGGAGGTCCCATTTGAGGCTCCGTGGAGGGTGGGGAACATAGAGAACGAATTAAATTTACACATATATGGCAAATTCCACAAATTTCCCTAGTTTAGGGCAAAAACGGCTAGACGGCCGTTGCCCAGAAAATATGATGGAGAAATCAAATTATTTGTTTACAAAATTCTTAATTGTATCACCCATAACAACAAACAGCACATCGGGATAGACTTGTCCTGATTGTAATAGATGCATGGGTCGTCATCGGTACTTACGAGCTTGAGACATTCCAGGTATTTCGAGATTTACTCATTTTAGTTTTTAGGAGCTTTATTTAGCTTTATAAAGACTCTTTTTTAGTCTGCACACTCGTCCGTCTCCGTCATCAAAGCAGCTCTGGCTGCACCTTATACATTTCTTCCTTCAAGCTTCCGTACAGGAAGGTGGAAATCGAAGTTGGCTATTTTCAATTTTTCCAATGAGGCAATTCTTAGAATTAGCCGAACTTCTTTTTTTGCTCGAATACTCGAACTACCTCTCTTGCCTTGTACTTGCCATCCTGTTTTTCCTGTTTGAAGTGGTAAGCCCTGCACTTCCCCAAAGATGGCGGTGTCCTCCTGGGGTTTTTCCTGTGACTGATTCACCAGGTGGTCACTGTATCTGCACGACATTCTTAGGTTCCTGCGGTCACGAAAAATCCGACGTCCGGTCTTCTCTACTTGTTGATAAACTGATTCTACAAATACTTTTGCAGTATCGTCGTACTCACTGCTTGAGGTTTTATCATCCATGTCCTGTACTTTATATGGCTCCTTGTTTCTGACTTCTACCCTGGCGCTGCTCAACTTGAATTTATCGTTCTCGTCGAATAGGACATCCACGGGGCTGATTATGTCGCGTTGGTCTGGAACATATGTCTACGTCTATGTTATAACCAGCAAAGATTCTTTCTCTTGACTTTCTTGATATTTTTATCCTCTTGTGGTCCGGGGTGAGAACAAAGCAGGGACATCCAACCTTTCTCAATTTGTTTAAGTCAACCTGGCACCCGAACCATTGCTGTGCAAGACTCTGTATAGTATGAAGACGGCGTATGAAATGGCTTTCTTTCAAATTGCCCATGTGGATGGTTGACCTTGCGGCTTCCACAATTTTTCTCATTTCTCTTTCTACATACCCGTTCTGTTGTGGTGTGTACGTGCTGGTCTTGCTTTGAAAAATTTCCAGTTTCCAATCACCCTATTACCCTGTGTTCAGTGTACATCTCTCCATGAGAAATTATATTGTTGCCATGGTAATTGGCCATTTTAATTTAAAGAATCTCTTTAGAAACAACATCGTATTATTGAATACAGTCCAACATACTGATTTAATTTATCTGCTGCAAATGGAACTTTGTCGTGTATAGATCTCTACTTCGCCTCTCATGTTCTTACACCCATTCTTACTTTTGGATCTCTTAGGTAGTGATAATTTCCCAATCTTGTGCACTATTTTCCAAGAGCCACACGAACATATAAGACCAAGGCAATGGAAACTGTCAGCCGCTAATTAGGAGGTATTCCATCAAACTATCAAACTATACAAATGGAAAATATCGACATGACGTGCGAAAATTCTGCAGTTAATGCATTCAGCAATAGCTATTATTGCAGTTCCTAAAACATCCAGTTCTCTACCTCGTACTCCCGTTTCGTGGTGTAATCTTGAATGTCGGAAGGCAATACGGGAGAGAAAAGAGGCACTCCGATAATTCAAACAAAAGATGACTTGGAATTTGAATCGTTTTAAATAAAACGTTCGTTTGCAAAGCGAGTCATAAATAAGAGTAAGAAGTATTCATGGCAAAAATATTATTTTAAAAAATACGCCAAATAACTAAAAAAAATGCAGTTATTGTTTTCTTTGTTTTCTTTGTTTCTTTTCTTAAATAAAATCTCAAATACATACTACTATAAAAACTATTACTTAAATTTTAATTGAAGAGACCCGGGCGGAGTTCATTTCTTCGAGGTGTTCTTCCACTCTGACCCATTCAGCCTATTCTCGTGAAGAATTATTTGTTGGTGTTCTTCCGACGGCTATTATTCAGCTCGTAAGCACATTTGTATTATTAATTAAATACTACCTCCATCAAATTAATTTAAATTTCAATGTAAAACAAATAAAAATAAAAAATAAAAAAATAGAGTAGATGGAACTATTGTGACTAAGGCAGTTGCTAATCATCTAGCACAAATATTTGCCGATATTTCAAGTTCTGAAAGGTATATTGACCACTTTCGTTTTAGCAAAAAATAAACTCAAAAAATCGCAAATTGAATTTTAGGACAGTTAATCCCGAAAACTATGATGAATCCTTCACATTATGGCAACTAGATTCGGCTTTACGAATATGCCATGAAACATCTTCTAGGCCGGATCTTATACATTATCAGTTTTTAAAGCATTTAACAAACGATCAGTAGACTATACTTTTAGATTTAGAATCCTAGCATCATGTCATATTGATAGCTATTTTAAAAGCCGGTAAAGATCCCGAAAAACCATCAAGTTATCGACCTATAGTAGTCTAGTCTAGCTTACAGAGACTACTAGTAGTCTCTGTAAGCTGCTTGAACGGATGATTAACCGCAGACTTTTGTGGTTTCTGGAATCTCAGAATCTCATAAATAACGCACAGTGTGGTTTCCGGAGAGAACGTTTGATAGTTCTTATATCTTTAGAGTCTGCGATTCAAAACGCCTTCATTACGAAAGAACATGTCGTGGCAGTTTTTTTCGACATTGAAACGGCATACCATCCTACATGGCGTTTCGGGATTCTCCAGAAACTGTTCAGTTGGGTATAAGAGGACATATGAGTCACTTTATTGAAAACTTCCTAGCTGTTCGTCGCTTCCAAGTTCAAGTAGGTTCGAACTTATAAAATTTACACATTCAGCAGAATGATGTTCCTCAAGGCTCCGGGCTGAGAGTTGCTTTATTTGGTATAGCTATCAATGGTATTGTTGAAAATAATAAGAGCCCTGCATTCCTGCTCTTGTATGTTAATGATCTTGCAATCTATTGCTCTTCAAATTCTCTATCGAAAGTCGAAAGACAACTACAATTATCCATTAATAAAATTAATAATTGGGCTTCTAATATTGGATTTATGATTTCAACGATAAAGGCTGAGTGTGCACTTTTCCATCGCCTTTATGAAATTGTTAGATCTCCAAAACTAATACTCAATAATGGGCAGATTATCGTTGCCGATGATGTTAAATTCCTCAGTTTAATTTTTGACGCCAAATGGTCATCTTTCATTTGTACCGTTTTTTAATACGGTCGAAAATCAACAATCCCTGTGGTTAGTTTATTTGCTGAAACGGGCGAACCAGCGCTACAACTTTGACGTCAGAAATTGATGTTGTCAGACGGATGCAGGATACCCATACTCAACACGCCCATATGGTATACCTCTGAAAGACCTAGTGACTGAATACAACTGCAATATACCAATTATAACAAAACAACAGTTAGAATTTGCTCCTTGGAAAGTACCCCATCCGGAAGCTGGTTTGTCATTATCCTTTTATAAGAAGATCATTATAAATCCTTTATTTTACCAGCAACGTTTCTACGAGTATGTTGACAGATTGGGAGCATAGCGTAACTTCTTTACTGATTTGTCCTAATCTGAAGACTCGTGTGGTTTTTCTTTCAGCTTTGACAATTTCTTTTATAAATTTAAACTGCTAGGAATCTGCATTATATTTACAAGCGAATTATGTGCTATCAGACAAGCCCTGCACTATTCGCTAAGATTCAGGCATGAACTCTTTAAGCTTATTGAAGCCTTTACATGTCGAGAAACTCACTTGTATCCGATATTCACGAATTAGCGACGACACGCAAGGTGCAGGATAATATTGTGAGCTTCTTTTGTGTGCAAAGCCACGTGGGCATTGTAGGTAATGAACAGGCAGATGAAGCTAATGATGCTCACACCAGTGGCTATTTTAGTAATATATTTACATGTAACGATTTAAAGCAGTCTTTCATAAAGCTGATCGACAATAGTTGACAATTGGAGTGGTTTTCTTTGGTTTGAAATAAACTTCGCGATGTCAAGGATACAGTCAAGCCTTAGACAACATCTAGCCGGGCAAACCGCCTGGAAGAACTTGTGCTTGCGAGATTGCTTATTGGCCATTGCCGAATTTTGCATGAACACGTATTGTATCGATCATATGTGCCAATGTGCAATACTTGTTATGTTCAAACTTCTGTAAAGCATGTATTACTAGACTGTTCGCTCAATTTAGCGATACCAGGATACAATTAAATCTCCCAATTACTCTAAATTAGATTTTGGGAAACGATATCGTTTATATAAATCGTTTATTTAAGTTTTTGTACAGGTCGATGCTAATGGAATATTTGTGATGTTTCTTCTAATGTGAATGCGCCTTGTACACGTAGTTTTATTTGTTTATATTTATAGTTCTAACAATTCACGTATTTATTTATTTAATTTGTAAATGTCCAGAATGCTAGCTGCAATACTACAAATCCCATCTAAATGTTTTTGTAGCTTTTTTCTTATTTCAATGATATTAGTGTTACTTGTCGAAGTGCAATATTTTATCTGTGATACTACAAACATAATTTATACGTTTGTAGCTGTATTATCTTTCAAATTATTTGTTTCTGTTTAAATTCCTGAACTAATCTGTGATATTAGTGTAAGATAACATTTTATTCATAACATCGACGTTTCACTTCTTCGCGGCGCGAATGACTAAATATGACGAAGCGTCCTGTAAAACCCCAAAAATTAATCACAATAATGAAATTTAATAGACTGAAGGTCCAAATTTACACCTAACATGGATTAGTGAATTCTACAGAAATAATTACTCTCGGGATTAAGAAAAATACTTACATAGGAAAATCTCACTATTACATTAATTGTTTATTTGACTTATTTATATTCCACTTTTCTAAGGCACTTAAGTGGTGAACTACACGCTTATTTTTTATTCAATAAAAATAAATATATTAGTATATAAAAATAAACGTTACAATTATTAACTATTAATTATTATAGACAATGTAACTATGCATTTATTATTGTTTTCATGCGGAAATTACAAATTATATGTAAGCTATACAAATAATCTGTAGACCTAAAATTCCCTAACTGAATTAATATCAATAATCGTTCATTCGGAAACAGTTGATTTAATGTATCAATGACCTTCATAAAGTATAATTAATTAGAAACGCAATGAATAATTGATGTTATATCTTGCAAATTACAAAGTGTAATTTTGAGGGGTTACTTTGCATGTTTGCAATGCTGCGGTTTGAGAGAATAAGATAATAAGGGAACATTCCAGTTAATGTGTACAGTAACCAGAAAACACTACGGTCTGATTGTATACTAATATTAACAAGAGATGGAAGTATACGGCAACACAGTAAAAGTCGTAAATCATGATTTTGCATGTTAACATTAATGTCAGAGTGAGTAGTTGTAGCTATATTTCATCAAAATCGATTTCCATTTCCTTTCACCCCGAAGCTAGAATTATGAATGAAGCCTAATACTTAAGTTTATCACCAAGTTTTTAAAATATTTTTATATTCACATTGAGTTCATAATATGTGTCAAAATTACTAAATATTTTAACAAATGAAACAAATAATAATTTGACTACCAAATAGTTTTATATATTATACATTAAAATATTATACTGCAACAAAGTTCTACTGTATACTATTATTCTATTTTAATTATAATTACTGGAATGATTAGGTCATTAGTAAAAGTCATCACTTTTACTAATGACCTAATCATTCCAAATGAGGTGTAATGGACATTAGTTAATGAAAAGTGTTTGTATTCTGTGAACATATTATTAATGAAATAGGTCAGGGTGATATTCTTATGATAGCTTCTGTATTTAATATAGAAGCAGCACCATATCATTGATTACTAGTCGAATATTTTCTTTCAGCACTGAATGACTCACACAGGGCAAACGAAAACCCTGAAAAGCGTTAAATCGCCAGATCTGCCAACTGAGGTTAACTTCTTAAAAAAAATAACGTGACCCTCGGTTTTCTCCTTTCATCTATTGCAAACTGATTGTGTCTCATCTTGAATGACATCTAATCCAGATGTTATCCACCTACATATAATATAATTCCGGTTATAAATTAGAAATTGTGATGTGATGTGATTACCATAACTGAATAATGGATGTGTAATGATGGTTAGGTATTTAATCATTTATGTATTGTATGATTATTATTACGATTTAAATACCTTAGTATCTAGTTATTTCTTTTCTGGGATGTTTATTCCATATAATAACGATAATATAATTGTGTCTGAATAAATTTAGAGCGATTATAATTAATAGTAATATTTGTGTTTAGAACTAAATGATTACTCTAATTTTATATATTATTATACTGGATACTTCTTGCACTACATTCTAGATGGAACCATATTTTTATATTAGATAAATAAAAAAAAAAACTTGTAGTTGTGACTTTAGGAAATATTACAATATTTATATACAGGTAAGGTAAGTTAATTGGGTTGATTGAGTTACTTGAAGATAATAATCACTTTGATAATAGCGCTTAGAACATTTCTTCAATATTTAAAAACAATATATTGAAGAAAGCTTCTAAGTGTTTTTATCAAAGTTGGTGTAAATTACAGGACTAATTATGTAATCTTTATTGATAATTCCATGATGGTTGTTTAATAGGTAATCTTCTTTGATGATGGCCTGTTTAATCTTCAGTCCCTCTAATAGATTAACCTTATGACATTTTCAAAAAATTTGGGTCGGTTTGATCTCTCCTATGTGGTGTCCTGTGTTTATATCATTATATAAACACAGAACCATTGACTGCTAATTCAGTACTGGTTATTCTATTGATTATTCATATTTTTGTATTCTCGTTTTTTTTTTCATTTGAAGGAGTGCAAGTTGTGAAGAAAAATACAATGGCGATTTGATATTAACTGATTAATAACTTTTGATAAAACACTTAATAATATGATTGGTCAAAATTTAACACTACAATGTTGTAATTGTGCAAATTTCGAGTATTATTAAATTAATTAAGGGAACTGTTAGAAGCTTTATTATTTAAATTCATTATAGTATTATACACCTTCAAAACAGAAGCTGTTTTTAAAAATATAGACATGTTATTTCGAGTAATTTTTCATTTTATTTTATTTGCGAAAAAAATACATTTAATAATTGTGTAATTTTTGCAAAATATTAACTTTGTTCATTTTTGGTGCTAGATAGTTTCAATTTTTGGTATTACTATTTTTACCAAAGGAATTTTTAGTCATGTCCATGACAATTTGATTTTGCTATCACTATTTAAAATTGTTTCTGTAATATGGTTTCGTTCTCCTTTTGAAGTTTACTTCAATATTTCTTATTTAAGTTATTATATATTATTTTAGCTGCCTTACTATAATTTTGCCACCAAAAAATAGTCTAGTACTTCAGAGGATCGATTGATATTGGATTTTACTGTAGTTTACCATGTATCCACGATGGAAAGAAGTCCCGCACTTAGCATATAATATTTTTGCACAAGTTATTGTTAGAATAGCGATGGAATAGAATGCAATAGACACACAAATCAATCGTTTCTACAGCACTTTAATGAGTAACTATACATATAAATAATATAATACGCAAAAAGGTAAGCTAACACGACCGTATGTCTTTAGTGTCGTTACGTTGTTACTTTTTCCCTTTGGGTGTATGAATTTGGTGTTTGTGGTGGGGACTCTTGATTTCGTATGGCAGCGGTTCTCAACCTTTTTTAATTACTGTATCCCCTTTCAAGTCAGTTATCTAGCTTGTACCCCCACCCACCCCTCAAGACCATATAAAATTTGCCTAAATTTGGATATTTTGTATTATAGGTGAACATTGAAATTAAAAGGCTTATTATTTTTATTACAGATGAACAGAGTATATTTATGTTTAAATCTTATAAAAATACGCAAATACAACAAAGTTAAACAACTAAAATCACAGAAATAATTTTATTAATAATTGTTAATTGGTCTTTTATTTCACATACCTCTGTATTAATGTGATCCTTGTCCTTGCTTTGTGGCACATATTTTTTTTATAACGGGTTCCACCGATGCTAAGTATAACCTTAAATCTGAATCAGCATTCAACTTATTGCGGTATTTATTTTTTATGAAAACGTACGAAGAGAAAGCTCTTTCTACTAGCTCTGTGCTGGTAAACGGCAACAAAAACTTAAGTGCTTTATGAGCCCAAATTCATTGTTAATGGCTGCTCAAAAGTTTACACCGGGATTTTAAAGTGGTGTCACTTGACAATTCAATTAATGCCTCCTTTTCTTTTATTGACAAATTAGCTACTTCAAAGTATTCATTTTCAAATAGATTTAAAATCCAATTATTCATGTTGTCAAGGTTTGGGAAAATACTTCCGAAATGCTGATTTTAAACCTACCAAATGTTCAACAATTTGTTGATGTATTATTGGGGAGAGTCGTAGTTTGTTCTCCGATAAAAAATTATACAAATTTTCAAATACTTCAGGCTGGCCCTTTTCAATACAAGATTTCCAAAAATCAATTTTTTTCATCATAGATTCAATTCTATCCGAAGCACCGAAGATCGTTATCGAGTTATTTTGGAGTGTTAAATTAAATTTATTTATTTGTAGAAAAATATCTGATAAGTACGCAAGAGCCTGGAGCCATTGTTCGTCATGCAATTTAGATGGCAACTGAAAAGGATGATCTTCAAAAAAAAATTGAACTCCGTGTCTAAGTTCAAACAGTCGGCTAAGGACTTTACTATGAGATAGCCACCTCACTTCTGTATGAAAGAGCAACGTAGAATGAATATTTTCCATCTCGTGGCACAGAACTTTAAAACATCGTGAGTTTGTGGGTCTTGATTTTATGAAATTAACCACTTTTACAGCTTCATCAAGTACAACTTTTAAATCACCAGGAAGGTTTTTAGATACTAAATTTTGTCTATGGATGCAGCAGTGGCTCCAATTGATATTAGGAGCTACTCTTATGACATGACCTCGAAGGCCAGAGTAAATGCCTGACATAGATTTAGCACCGTCGGTACATAATCCACAACATTTAAACCAATCAATACCATTATCTTTGAAATAACTATTAATAGCATTAAATATATCCTCACCTCTTGTGCGTTCTGTCAACATATGACAAAGTAACAAATTTTCCTCCGGTTTGTCATCGATCAAGTAGCGTGCAATGACTAGCAAAATTGCCAAATTGGTGACATCTGTACTTTCGTCAACTTGATGGATTTCAATGTCACGGTTATTTCGTCGTAAAGAAAACACAAAAATTGAAATCCATAAAAAGTGTGCCGGGTGCGGCCGACAACAACCAGACCTTTACCGAGCACAGCAATTTACACATCTTCCGCCGACGCGCGACAAGTTAAACATTTTTGGCGCGTACCTGATTTAAGGCTCATTTCTTACAGTTAGAGCTTGTACTAGATTTTTATTTAGTAATAATATAATATTTTGCCGCCATAACAACTTTTTTTTGGAGTACCCCTAAACAAGCTATGGCGTACCCCTAGGGGTACGCGTACCCCAGGTTGGGAACCGCTGTCGTATGGCAAGGGCGAATCCCTTGAATATCCAACAGTTATCACTTTACCCGTCGTATATTTTTACAGCAGATAATACCTTCAGAATAATTAGTACTAGACCCAAATTGATGTCAAAACGTGAAGGTACTAAATTTAAAAAAAGTCCTACGTTTAGATCAAACATTCTTCCTAAAAAAGAATATATCAAACAAAACAAAAAGTATGTACTTAAAATAACACTTTCAGTCCTTGCGTTAATATTATTAATTTAGTACATTTCTGAAAAAAATGACAAATATTTTTAGATTTAAGTTTTTCTTAACTGAAATTTTTTTTTGGAATATAGTTTACCGAAAGTAATTTGTATTTGTAACTTCTACACGTCACAAATACATATATAGTTAACAATAGCATCTACTTCTAATCGTAACAGAAATAGAAGACAGCAAATCACAATATTATACAAGGAGAGAGACTAAACTCTATATAGGAGGAATGCATGTTTTTTTTAATAACTTGGGAAATAATTTAGGTATTAATAATATTTAAATATTCATTTTATTTTAAGGTATTACCAAAAAGCGAAACTAGTCGAGTAAATATAGAAAAATTGTAAAACAAACCAAGTGTAATTTCATTTAAACCTTCATCAGTAATAATTCAAAATGTTTCATCTAGTCATAAATGAGAAAGTCATTCAACAAATTATTGTCTTCAAAGTAAAATCAGAATTTGTATTATTATTTCAATTACACTTCATACCATTTGTAAGATTAAAATTGGTTTATTAATTAGGTAAGCGGTAAGAACTACATTATTTATCATATATAGCATTTGTTTTTATTTTTATTGTAGCTTCTTGCATAGTTAATATCTATATTGCCAAATGTATTTGCTGTATTATTTTGAAATTTTTCGTTTTTTAATATCATTGATTATTATATTCTGTAATTTTTTAATTGCTTAGTAATTGTTTTTTAGGGAACCATATGTGTGCACATTAATGCGTGTCATTTTACATTTAAATTTACACTAATGTCACTAACAAAATTCTTATTTATGGTTTCAATTACTTTAAGGTAGTTAAATTTGTCAGTATTCGTTTGTATTTGATTTAATTGATCATATACTGTTAATCAACAAACTTCGCTCCTTGCCAGCTTCACCTGCACTAATAAAATCATACAATCTTACCTAAACAATCGCACGAGCTATGTGTTTTATAATGGGTTTAAGTCATATGAAATTAGGCCTCCGTCTGGTGTTCCTCAAGGCTCCTGTTGCGGATTATTTCTTTTCAACATTTTAATCAATAATTTGCTTGGAATGGTAACTTGATCAGTATTAGAATATGCAGATGATCTCAAAATTTACTTGAAATTTGATATACTAGTGCCACAAATCATTCGCTCTTAAATACTACATAGCTGACACTCAACTATCAGTGCTTGCACTTTCAAAGATCTAGGTGTTTAAATCATATTATTATTATTAATAATAATAAGTAGTGTAATGTCAGGTATTGCTTTCCTTCTTTACTTTGGCTACAAGTCAGTATCATCAGCTCAAAGCCGTTAGAATAAAATGAAGACACTTCTATCATAACATCTTAATTTTACAGCAAATAATTGACCACAGAAAAAGGAAGTAGAATATAGACAAAAGTAAAAAATTATATAATAATATTTTAATTTTACACTTTCTAAAAAGGAACAATACACCTAAAAACTGTTATTCGTGGATAAAATAGAGTAAATGTAGCTCTAATAGATGGGCCAAATACATATGACAACACAAAGTGGTTTATGTTTGTTCATGCTAAAATTACAGTCACAGGTTTTACTAGGCAGTATTACAATTTTACGAATATGAAATAAAATACAAAAATTCCCTAATTTGAGACGTGTTTTTGTAGATTAAAAGAATCTACAAGCCTTAAAATTAAACATAGTAGAATTAACAATGGACTTAAGTTTTTCAAGCATATTGATAATATCTCTTTTCCGATGGGTTACGTACTTTTATCTATAGTACCTCCTAGGCCTGAATGTAGAATCTTAATATTTTCTATATTACTAGTTATTTTGACAAGATTATTGGCAATTTTATTATCAGGAATATACGAATACTAACAGAAAATGACTTACGGGTTAAGAAATAAAAACACTTTGCTACTATTACTAGTTTCGAAACCAGTCACAATAGAAAGTGTAAGAATTCGTGATACTAGCAAAGTATTATTATTTCTTAACCTGCTTCGTAATCAAGATGTATCACAAAGTAACGGCTTCAACAATCGTTTAGAAAATGACTTAATTTATTTATTTAAAAATCTATAGCCTCGTAAATATCGACAACATTCAAGAATTATTTTTTAGCATTACTTAAAACAAGTCTTCAAAGAAAAATTATTTTGAGACCTTCTCTAATTGCATAATTTCAATATAAATAGTTTCAATATGCGACTTAAACATCATGGTCATCTAAAAAATATATGTAAACAATTTCACCTTCTGCGGGTGGTGGGTAGAATATAAGCGTTGCCTAATCAGCAGGGCGTAAAAGGGAACCGATGAGTACCGATATTAGTAGGTACCAGCTTGGTATTGAGTGAATTCTTAACGATGTTCTAGTGTTAATTGTGCGAATTGAGATTCCTGGCTGAGGGATGGCTTTTTAAATTATTTTTTTAGTTATTTCAAAAAGTATTAATGAACTTTGAAATCTAGAGAGTATAAAAAATCACATGGAGTACGTTGACCAACATATATTTATTCATTTCTCAGGGTATCTAAAGGTGATAAGTATAATTAAAGTTGGACCATAAACAACATTACATTTATAGTTTCGAAATAAACTATTTATTGGTTTGACTTAACTCATTGCAGTTACGTGAAAATTTTCAAAGTAGTATTAAAACGATTGGCTAGTAAGAGGAATGGTTAAGTTCTGAAAATAGATGTTTAATTTTTAACTCATTTTAACTATGTATGTGTTCTTGAGTTTTGTGAAGATTATATTAATAATAAAAACTACCTACTATCATTTTAACTACTTAAAATTGTAACGAAAGACCTATGCACAAGTTCGATCGTTACTGTCTAATCCGATGCGGTTTTTTAATTCATTCAACACTTAATAATGACCTGCAAAGGTCGAAACCATAGTTGTGTTAAAATTGATAATATATTGTAAACTTTGTTTGTGTATATTATACAATAAATAGTGGTATAAAAACTTAAAAATTATTTTCATTTAACCTTTTTTATTTTTGTAAATTACTCAAATCGATGCTTTCATAATTTTTGGAAACTTATTACGAAGCAACACTAGACGGCATTAAACATTAAAAACCCTTACGATACCAGATTGCATTTGGGAATTCTCCAGAGTCTTCGTAATTGGGGCGTAAGGATATTTGTTTAATTTTATTAAAAATATTGTGTTTATAGGTCATTTTCAAGTTCAAGTAGAGCTTTACTTTATTTAATATAGTCATCAATTATACCGTTGAAAGTATTAAATCTCTGCTCTTGTAATTTATTGCTCCTCAAAGGCTTAATCGTCGCGGCAATGGCCATTATCTTACAATAAAATACAATTTAAGAAGTAATACACTTGTTTTGTTTCATATATCTGGATCACAACTTGCACAAGATCTTTCTGCGTGAAATTATCAGGTTTTCTAATTGAATACTAAACTAAACAACCAGATTACCATTCGTAATAAATTTAAATAAGCATTGCATTACTAAGTATGCAATGGAGGTTTGGACAATATTTATATGAATATTTATTTAATCAATCAAATCTGCCAGTGTGCGATACTTGTCAGGTTGTAATACCAGTATAACATGTAATACTGGATCCAATTTCTAGCAAACTATTCGTTCTCCCGGATACTCTAAAATACATTATAGGAAATGGAATTCCTTTCATAGATAGTTCCTTTAAGCTTTTTATAAGACGCCAATTGAATATTTACGATGTTTGTTTTATTTAAATGTGAATGTAGGAAAGTTTTACCCGTTTGACCCGTGCGGTGCGCTGACGAATAGAGTAGCCGCCGGATGTGTGATAACATGTTCATTTGTATTTCAGTTGTACGTCTCGCTGATATTGACTGTGCAGTTTATGTGAGTGTTTATAATTCTCAAGAAAATAAAGAACGTCGCCAGTTGTGAAGTTAATGCTTTGATTAGACTTCTCAACGCAAGAAATGTGCGACTTTACGATATTCATCGTCAATTAAAGGTTGCGCATGGAACAAATATTATGAATTAGTGGTGTTTGGCACTGATGTCGAATTTTAACTAGTAAAATGTGTTTGATACTTAATTATTACTAAAATGGTATTTAAAAGTTTCATACTAAATTATGTTCCATTTCTTTGAGTTTTATATTTTTTAGTTTATAAAAGCTATAATATAAGGCATTTATGTATAAAATACATTAAACGCAATGTTACTTCTTAAACTTTAAAAAGTGACTATTAAGTAATGATATAATTTTTCACGTAAACTTAAGTATATTCCTTGTTTTATTAGTTAGCCGTATACAGTCTATTATATTGAGTTTCTTACATTCTTCTTGCTCTTTTTCCGCTGCTTATATTGTATACATCTAACCATTTAACTTTTTCCTTCCCCCAACTTACATTTTATACCGTAATGGAAAGCAGCTGGACCTTTTCACCTGCCCAACCCTATTTTCCGCTTCTCATTACCCGCTATGTATCCTATCTACTATCTTATTCTCCACTAAATTAAATCTCTCTTTCATTAAATTAATCATTATCCTACTTTCTTTTACTGTTATATCTATCCTTACTCATTAAATGATTTGATTATTATGCTGAATTAAAAATAATTAATAATTAGTATTTAACCGAACAAACAGAGCAGATGCAATCTAGAGCAAAATATTGGACTAATTACGATTCCTTTGTAAATCGTTTTTCTCATCATTTCCGTCGGCTATTATATTCCAATACCGTTCATTAATTACAACTTAAAGTTGATTGTAGTTATTAATTAGATGTTAAACGTGAATGGAATTACGAATTACGTTTTATTCAGGTTGATACTTAGTCCTTTCCGAACACACCAGTTATTGATGCTATTCAGTGCTTTTTGCATTAGGATTGTAGGAATTATTTCATGCTATATATAATGGGAAGGTAAAATAAACTTTTTTAGTGACGTAGTCGAGGGAATTCATTACTATTTAAATGTTCTTCTATTTTACGATCACTTTATTTTTATATTCACATTCATAGTTTGGAAAAAAAACTCATAACGATTTTAGAAATGTTACATCCATCTGGTTTAGTTTAGTTTAGTATTAATAGGGCAAAAATACGCAGTTTATTTGAGAAATGTTTTACTAATTCTACTGGAAGATCAAATTCTAGATCAAAGGTATGATGGTTGCACATTATCTCCATGTTGCTAGAAATGTATTGGACTTAAATTTTCAAGGGCGATGGAGTTTATCAGAACCTAATCACAACTACTGAAAACATGCAAGAATGCACAAGTAGTATATACCAGAAAAATGTATTGAAATGGAAGGACATCACTTTGAACCTTTATTACATTAATTAGAATAAGTAAAATAAAGTATTCTGTATTACTGTTTTTACACGTAGAAATAGAAAAAAAATACAAAATACACACTGTATATGTTTCCATTAAAAAAAGCAAAGTTGACCTTCGAATGACCTTGAAAGAATTAAGTTGCAAAACCATGCGTAGTGACATTAAATTTACCCCCTCATATCAAAAAACATTTATTTGAAACATTTTTTTCATAAATTTGCCAATTATAATATTTCCCAATAACTAGATACCGCCTAATTAAGCCTCTATTAAACCTTTACATTATTCAGACACTTTAAGACAAATATTTTGGTGTAAGCAGAAACCCTCGATTTGTATTAGTTATTATTGCTTTATTTTGTTTTTCATATGGTGGCCATATTTTGGGTTTATTAGATAGTGCTTAAAAGTATTTTTCAACGATGTATGACATGCCAAAAATTAAAAATTAATCTTTAATATTAAATTAGTAGGCTATTCAATTAAACAACAATGAAAAATGAAAGTGAAACAATATTCTAAGTAATAATGTAAAATAAAGAAACGATACTGACATTTAATTTCATTATTAACAAAAATACAGCCTGTCCAATAAAATGAGAACTAATGAAACAAAACGTCAACCCGTCAAAGTACAATAAGTAATGCAGAGATAAGTTAATTTAAATCCTGTAATTTATTTGTAGTTAGTGATAAGTAACTATTTATTGTGAAGTATTGTGATTTGTAAGTATTGATAATGGCACAGGCATATTCAAACAAAGAAACAGTTGATATGTTAGACGTATATTTCAAAGCAAATAGAAACACTGAAAGTACATGCACGCGGTATGCAGAGCATTCTCCAAAAAGAAAACAACGACAAAGAACAATTTATATAAGACTTGTAGCAATTTACAGAACTTTGGAAGCTTCGAACAAAAACGAGCTAACTATGAAATTAATGATGCTGTACACGTTGAAATAATATTTTGCAGAACGTTATGAACAATTTCAGCACATCAGTTCGTCGTATAGCTCGAGAAACAGCGATTTCAAAATCTACTGTTTACAGAACCTTGCAAAAAAACAAGTGATAATGACTATCGCCGAAGATTACAGTTTAGCAAGTGGTACCTTCAAAAATGTGAATATGACGCTAATTTTCCTAGGAAAATACTATGGACAGATGCAACACGATTTACCAGTTGTAGGTGTAGTATTCAACAAGAATAATTATCATCATTGTTCTACTAAATATCCACATTTGGTAAATCAAACAAAATTTAAAGTTTGATTTGGTTTTAATGTCTGGTGCGGTTTAAGTGGTACGAAATTTTGTTTACATTATTTTTTGTTTTTTGCGTTTCTTTTCGTTTTAGATAGTCACTTTTTATGCCCTTTTATCTTTGATTACAATTTAACTGGTAACAGATATTTGGAGCTACCGACAACTGAGGTAAAGTTCACACTTTCTCTGCTACATACTTGATGGAAAAGAATAATAGAAACATTTAAGTTAAAACACTTGTTATTTTCCATATTAATATATTCAGTTTCCTGACACGTGTTTTGGTTAATTACAACAATTATCAAAGGATGATACATTGAATACTAATTGTAAGTGAAGCGGTACATTAAATATATACTGAAGACGGATTAGATGCCGACGATTAAGATGTTATCATTGGTTAATAACTCATTATGATTATTGAGCAGGTACTTTCCTTCCTTAATGGCTTTTTTAATCTCTAATCCCATTCCACATTGCAGCGGACAAATAGGGCGTAATTTTAAGACGAGATTCAAAGAACATCACAAGTCAATACAAAATCAAACACCGGGTACTGGATTAACAGATCATTGCATAGAGACGGACGGGACACCAACCAGGAGGTATTAAACCGATCCGCTTTTCGGAAAAAAGACATCGACTTAATCTGATGGAGGGATCAATAATCATAATGAGTTATTAACCAACGATAACATATTAATCGCAGGAATCTAATCCGTCTTCAGTATATATTTAATGTACCGCTTCACTTACAATTAGTATTCACTGTATCATCCTTTGATAATGGTTGTAATTAACCGAAACACGCGTCAGGAAACTGAATATATTAATATGGAAAATAACAAGTGTTTTAACTCAAATGTTTCCAAATGAGGTAAAGCATGCTTTAATATAAATTATTAATCCCGAGGACATGGAAAACATCTGGTACCAGCAATATGGTTGCCTAACACGCTTTAATGATAGAGTGATTTCAAATAGTGGACCAATGCAATGTCCTGCAAGATCACCCGACCTTACCCCTCTTGAAATTTAATGGGGTACCATTAAAAACGAAATGTTTGGTTTTGAACTACCAGAAACTCGCGGAAATTTTAGAACAAAGAGTAATAGATGTGCTACGATTAATAAACGGAAACACGCTACGTAGAGTTTGTGACTTTGTTAGGGCAAGGTGTCAAAAGTGTGTGGAACATAATGGTCGTCATATTGAACAATATCTTTAAGTGTATATGAAATTTAAGTACTGTTTCTTTACTTATTGATGTTGTTATCATTTCGTTAGATTACAGTATTAATGTACTGGAAATTTAAAATTGGTAAATTTTGTTTTTTTTTCAAAATATCTTAAAATCGAAAAAAGTTTAAGTTGAATTTGTTCTGAGAACTGACTTCTGCAAAACATTCCCTATTTAACCATTGTTCTATTTCTTCTACTAACAGAAATACCAATGGGGAGCATGGAAATCAGGATACATTGTATAATCCAACCAAATAGTTTTATTAATAAACACACACAAATATCAAAATCAACTATAAAATCAAAAACAACTATAAAAATATGCTAATTAAATGCTACTACATAACTAGAAAATATCAGTCTCATTACATGATTCAAAATTAAAACATCTAAAAAATTTATTTTTTAAATTGAATTTAAAGTAAGAAGTAACTGAAATATTACAAGTTAAACTTATATTGCACTAGTTTATACAAATATTTCTTTCAGGTATTTTTAATTTATAAATATATCTAGCAACGAAAGGAAACTAAATAATTGGAAGTGAAATCGAAGTTAACTTACATAAAAAAAGTTTAATTGAATCGAATCTCTTGTAAATATGCTTTCAAAAGTAAAGTTTAATGGAATTTTGTGCTTTATATGATAAATACTATGGAAATAAGCACTTGAGAAATTATTACCGTGAAATTATTTTGTACGATGCCAAAAAATGTTTTTATTCATATTACAAAGTTAACGCCTCAGTTGTTAGCCATTAAATAACTTACTTTTTTATTTCGTTGTTTGTTTGTTATGTACTTATCAATGAAAAGTATAGTTAAATAAGGATTATGTTTTATAAATTATTTAGATATTAATATACTAGATGTATGTTGTGCTATACTCTTGATGGAATCGAATATATACATTATATTGTTTATATGAAACTTACAATCTTCTACTCTGAAACAACACATCTTAGAACAATCGTAAAGATAAACTCATATTATTAAATAAATAGAAAGAATAATTGCTAAAGAAAACTCATACTTCTATGAAATAGTAGTATCATTTTATCATGTTAACACTTTAAGTTTTCTTCAATTTATACGTCAATACATTTGATTGTATTGGCTGTTAATTATTAAAAGTTCATTTTAAATTCACTGTTAGGTATTAACTAAAACACAAACTTTCAAAGAGTATGGTTTTATTTTTCTCAAAAAGTTTGTGTTTTAGTTAATACATGCTGCAGTTTCAAACATCCATATTGTATAAAATATCTTCTATTATATGAATTTAACCTATTAACCATAAGCTAAATTAAATCTCTTCAACGAATAGGATTATATAAGGTAATAGTCAATTTTTGCAATAATCATATAAAATAAATCATATGTTAAAATCAGTTCTATTGTTCAATTAACGGTTCTTTTACATTACAATAAAGCGAACATATTTTCCACAAATAATAATGGCGGCCGACATTTGTACAACTTATTTACTGGTTGCTAAGTAACGCTTTCATTCGTGCACTGCGGGTAATAGTTATTTAAGGTACAAGTGTATAAGAATATGTTCTTTGAAATCCTTTACGATCGAAGATAAAAATTTGTAAGGCACACGTGTAAAAAGTTTCTTAATTGCAGTCCTGGCTTTAAAAAAACTCGCTCGTTCCTCGCTTGTATTTTTAAACGCCAGTTCGTGCAATAAAGCATCACTTTTTACACTTGTACCTTAAATAACTATAATATTATTTAAATTAAAAAAAATAAACTAGAAATAATGATTTTTATTGTTATTATTTATATGAATAACATGAGGAATACATTTTATTATCTTGTTTTAAATTTACACTCTCTTTACTTAAGATGTAAGAATACAAAGTTTTCATCTTAAATAATAAAATTTTGTGCTGGTCATATCAATTATAAAGAGTGATGTTTTAAGAGCTTTCGGGTTTGATTTAAAAAAAAAACACATAAAATTTAGAGAAACGTATGAAATTTTTATTTGAGTCGATAGAACGATTAACATAATTTAATTTTTAAAGATGATTTCATGTAAATGTTTACCGCGGCTACGCCTCAAATGATTCATACGCTGGGTACAATGTTGGCATACTTCTCCAACATATCGGCCGGTATCTCACGAATAAATTCTTCAATATTGGCTTTCAGTGCATCAACCGTTGCGGGCTTGTTCCTATAGACATGAGCCTTAACATAGTCCCATAAAACATAGTCCAAAGGCGTTAAATCGCACCATCTAGGCGACCAATGGACCGGCCTCAAACCTGAAATAAACTGTTTACCGAACTTGCCTCTCAATTGAGCCATTGTTTCGCGTGCTGTGTGGCATGTGGCACCGTCTTGTTGAAACCACATGTCAGACAAGTCCAGCTCTTCCATTCTGGGCAAACAAAAATTTGTAATCATCACACGGTAGCGCTCGCCATTCACAGTAACGTTCCTGCCTTCGTCGTCTTTGAAAAAGTACGGTCCAATGATGCCGCCGGTCCATAATCCACACCAAACAGTGCATTTTTCGGGATGCATTCGCATTTCTTGCAATGCTTCTGGCTGCTCTTCACACCAAATACGGCAATTTTGCTTGTTCACGTATTCATTCAACCAGAAATGAGCTTTTTGCTGAACACAATTTTCCTATAAAAAAGTGGATCTTCATCCAACTTTGCCAGCGCCCATTCACCAAAAGTTACCCGTTGTGGTAAGTCGCATGGTTTCAATTCTTAGAAGCTGTATTTTAAAAGGTTTTACACCCAAATCCTTGCGCAAAATTTTTCACGTAGTGGAGTAACAGAGGCCTAATTGCTGCGAATGGCGCCGAATCGATAATTCACGGTCAGCAACAACACTGGCAGATATACAGCTGCGATATTTTCCTCTGTCCGCACTCTACCTATGCCTGTTTGTGGTTTAATGTCCAATAATGTAAATTTGGTGCATAATTTAGCCACAAGATTCCGAATAGCCGCCTCAGAAGATCGCCCAAAATGTCCATAAAGTGGAATAAGTCAATTCATGGTTAAATTATAGACCAAACTGAACATGTTTGACATTTGACATGTTACAGGAAAACATCTGAATAAAATAAAATTTCATTATTATAAAAAACTATTAGATTTAGAAAAATTATTTTTTTTATAAAATCTTATCGTTTGCCTTTATATTTTTATATTAGCATACGATCATGATTTTAGTAAATTAAAAACAAAAATATATAAACTATTCCTCTCCTAAGTAATAGTAATGTCTTCATTAATTTCCTTATTGCTATCATCCTCTCAATTGTTTCTATTATATATACCCTCACAATAAAAAATGTTAGACTAAAAACCTTTTTTAAAGATCGCAAGTGGCTTTTCGTTATTTGATTTATTCTCGTAACTGTAAGTGTTCTTTTTCGGGCTAAAAAGCACTATTAAGCAGACTACCTTATCTTCTGGAATTTATTTTAATAGTCAATTTTACCCAGCCTAGCAGTTAATGTACAATAATTTGACTTTTCATTTTTTTGCGATACTCACAAATTTTTATTGTTGATTAGTGATTAATTTTAGCAATTAGATGGCCGACAGGTTCAAGCTTCGTATCACAAAAATATAAACCTATGTCAGTTAAATCAAATAAAATAAAAACATTTTGTCATACGAAATTACGATTAAAATGCTCCGAAAACTTTGACATTTAGAAAAAGAATAGTGCCTTGAATTAAAAATTATTTTATAAGCTAAATATAAATACTAATAATATATTTCTGCATAAAACAAACATTGCAAATGCATATTTAATTTACACATTGTATTATTATTTCCCTGTCATCTATTATTAATCTCATCAGAGTAGATCAGAGATAAAGATTGGGAAAAGGAGATTTATAACTCCAAATATTTAAAAAGAAAGACTTACCATTACTAATTTTAATAGAAACTATTCTATTCTATTTAGTATTATTTAGTATTATAGATGAGTTGGGTAACGCCTTTTTTGCTTAAAAATAATATTAAGGATGTATTTTTGAATGAAAGTTAGTTTTTGCAGGCAATACAATTTATAGATTAATTTTCTAATTTTGTTTGTTACTTAGTCGATTTGGTTTTTCCATTTCAAATTTTGATCAATTATGATGCCTAAGTACTTAACCGCTTCGCTCTCCCTAATCTCGACATAAATACTGTCAACTTTTATAGATCTGAAATTGGGTATGTTTGCTTTTGTCACTGAGAATACTACATATTGATGTTATATATGTTGGAGGCTTCTACTTCGTTATACATTTTTGTAAATTGAATAAAATACGATAACTTTGTTTGTACAACTTGAAAAGTTTTGAAGTTATACAAACAAAGTTATCGTGTTTTATTCAACTACATATTGAGTTTTATCTATATTTAGTAAGAGTTAATGAAAATTTAATTTTTGTCATTTCTTTTTGTACCTTTGTTTTTATCTCGTCCCATGTTTTGACGTCAAAGAGAACTACTGTGTCATCAGCATAGGATACAATTTTGGCAGATGTGTCTATAGCTAATAGGGAGTTAATGTAGTTTATTAAAAGTATTGGGCCTAGGACTGTTCCTTGCTCCTATTTCAGCATGAAGAGGGTCATTTATGGTATTGTTGACTTTAACTCTTTGTTCACGATTACCTAAGTAGCTTTTAAATAGACTCAGGACAATGCCTCGGACACCAATTCTTTCTAGTATGTTAACGAGAGTGTTGTGACTAACAATGTTAAAGGCCTTGGGTAGGTCTAAGAAGACTCTAATACATGTTTTGTTCATATTTAGATTCATTGTAATGTTCTCAATGACAGCACACATAGCTTCGGTTGTGGATTTTTCACTATAAACCCATATTGCTGTGCATTAATTATGTGTTTCAAGGGTTTTAAGATATGTAGGTGATTATTTTTTATAATGACTGATGTTATCCCATCCGGAACAGGCGAAATTTTATTTTTTAATGAAGAGATCAGTTCAATTAATTTAGTCTCAGTAACCGGGCCAAGGACCATTATTAGAAACTTTCTATGACATGGGTCGGGATTTGGTATGGTTTATTTTATTATTATTTTACAAATGTCGGATCTAAACTAAAGAACTTAATTCTTTAGTTTAGATCCGACATTTGCAAAATAATTGTTGCAGTAGTCGGCCATTTTTTATATTTAACAAATTTGAGGTTTTATCATTAGTTGACTCAGGAATAATACGGTAAATTTTCCCCATATTAATTTTGTTGCTTTGAGTTTGGGTTGTATAATAGTTGTTTTTTTTGTTTTTTCAATAGATTGTTCAACGAATTTGTATATTTTTTGAATTCCGTTTTTATCTACGAGGAACAGTGTTTTGCTAACCTTTGTTTTTATTGATGCAACTAGACTCTGTGTGATCCATGATTTAATTTTACAGTTGGATCTAGTGCTTGAGATCTGTTTTCTTTTTGACCATTCCAATAAAATTATCAAATTTATTTGTGAATAGGTTAGCAACAATTTGTTGGTCATTGGAATTTAAAATATCTTTCCAATGTTCATTAGTCAATTTTAGTAAGCAGTTTAGTATTACCGGCGTTTTTAAAGATTGATTTTATTTTATGGTTTATTTTTAACATGATTGGGAAATGGTCAGAAATGTGAGAGTTCATGATGTGTAAAGTAAAATTATAACTATTTGCCAATTGAAAGATATTTGTTTACATTTGTATTATTTTCTTTAACCAAGTCAATATTTACATCGCCAATTAACACTTATTTTGTATTTTGATTATTGACACACAGAGATGTGTCGAGATCACCGAGAAAGCAGTTCAAGTTGCTCGGGTTTGGTTATTATTAAGATTAGATATGATGAGCACTAGGATGCCGTCGTTCTGGTTGAAATCGCCATTACTGTGAATTGAAACATATCCAGAGATGTTAAAGTTGTTAGTGTTAGTTGTTTGAAAACATTTACTTAGCACAAAGATGTCACTGTTTTTGTAGAAGTGGTATGTTTCGATTAGCACTAAGAATTCATTAAAGTTTTTATGGACGCTCCTTATACTTAAATGCATTATATTAAACTTATTATTCAGGGAAATAACTTCTTCGTAGTCCGATGGATCGATGAGCTTCCCATAATGATATTGTTCTAGTTGATTTAGAGTGTCTAAGATAACTTCCTCTTCAAGAATTACCATTAAGAAGCATAATCAATTATGTTTTTCAAGATCTTGGCATTTAAAGCAGCAAGGAACTATTAGATCTTTATATCTTAATAATTGATTTAATTTGTTTTTCAAAAACAAGTATATATTAAAGCTATATTGATGACATCGAAATATTGACACACAGTTGTTTATAAATTTATCTGTTCAAAAACTGTACAACATAAATTAAAATTTTCAAAGTTTTTGATATGAAAATATAATTTCAGCAACAAGTGCAAATTATAAAATTGTTTTAAATGGGTGTTCTGTTTGGACAACGCTTCAAGTGCAACGCCAATTTTATGGTCATAATCGTCTTACCGAAAGGTGGTGCAATTAAATTGAGTCTACTGGTTTAGTAAACAATGAACCAACAGCCGAATGGTGATGAAACGCTGGATCTGCCAAAAATATTGCCCCTGCCCGTGAGAGTATGCAGCAGAATCCGAGGAAGTCGATTACGCCTCGCTAATAAGGACTCGGCCTTTCGCAGACTACAACAGTCATTTCTGGATGAACAAACAAAATTATCGAATTTGGGATAAGATACAAGAGCATCAAATGCATTCTGAAAAATTTACTATTTGTTGAAGACCTTGGTCTGGCGGCATCATCAGTCCATATTTCTTCGAGAACGACGCTGGCCAGGCCATCACCGTCAACGCGAGCGCTATAGGTAGATAATTACCAACTTCTTTTGGCCTGGATTGGATTGCACCAACTACATGTGGTTTCAACACTATATGCCACAAATCGCGATGGTGCGATTTAACCCCGTTAGATTTCTTCTTGTAGGGTTTTCGGTTTTCTTAAGTAGTAAGTCTATGCGAATAAGCCAGAAACCATAGCGGTCCTCAAAGCCAACATAACTCTTGCCATCGGTCAAATTCAGATGAAACATTTGTTATATTTCATACATAATAAAATCGACAGACCTTTCAAATAAATAAAAAATTCGATAATATCTCACACATACTTTGATTTATTTAAATTTAAAGAGAAGGAAACGCTTAATAAAAGACCGTATACAAAACGAATATTTTTATATAAGCTCTTGGTTCCAAGAGTTTATATAGAAAGTTTGAATTCGTGTTGTATTAAATTAAGTGCATAATGGAGTTCCGCCAAGAAACAACCTCATCAATCCAATATCTGTTATTATTGGGTTTGAAGTAAAATTATCTCTTCCTTTCTGTCTAGTCTAGATTGAATTTATAAAATTTGTTGGAAATTACAAATTTAAATTTGTCGATATATCATATTTGTTAATGATCATGTAACAATATTTTCCTTGTGTGTTTTATTTTATAGATGTGTACACCTGTATTTTTAATAAACTATTTACAGCTTAATCATCTAACCGAAATACAATCTGACTGGAGATACTTCAATTGTCATTTAAAAAATAGTATGTGAATCGATTCGTAAAGCAGTGGTCGGAAGGTGGAAAAGGAAACCGTTTTACTTCAGAAAATGGTAAAATGCAACGGAAGCCCAGTTATGTGCTGTATACGGCAAAGATTGCTTAACATAAGCCCAGTGCCCGAATTTATTTGCTAAATTTCGTTCCGGTAATATCAGTTTCAAAGATGCAACACGTCTAGGGAGGTCAGTCGAAGCCGAAGACTATAAAGTAAAGGCATTATTTGAAGTAAATTGCCATTACACGACTCGCAGAAATATTAAAAATTTCTCAAACGACAGTGGAAAGACATTTGCACAAGCTAAGATGTGTTAATAAACTTCCTTCATGAATGGTTGAGGAGTTCTCTTCATAAACTTTAAGTTTGAAAATGGTCAGCTCTTGATCGAAACTCGAGTCATTGGTAAAAGTATAGTAGGATATCAAGAAAGAAAGTGTTTTATTTAAATGTCAAAGAAATTCATTTATCAAAGTGAATAAACGCCTGCGATAAGCTCTTGAAGAGAAATGAAAACTGTCCATTTCTCAAACGTATTGTCACCCGTAATAACAAACTAATAGTTTACGACATCGTCGTGTGAAAGCGATCATAGTGTAGGAATGTGAATAAGCTGCAATTATTTCGAAAGCAAATATTCATCCAAAGAAGGTTATGTTCTCACTTTAATGGGATTTGAAAGGCGTCGTGTATTTTCAACTGCTACCACAAAACCAAACCATCAATACGACTATATACTATCAACAATTGGTCAATTTAATGAACGAAACGCGACAAGAATTTGCTAATGATAACACGAGATCAAAAACAAGTTTAGTAACCCACCAGAAGTTAATGGAGCTTGGATGGGACTATCCATCACACTCACCAGATGTTGCGCCGTCCGACTGTTATTTACTAATTTTTGTAAAACTCTTTAAATTATAAACATTTTAATATAGACAATGGTGCCAAACAGCACTCCCTTTATTTCTTTCTATAAAAACCGCTTTTATTGTTATTATACTAAGCAATAAAATTAACACAAAAAACTAGACCACTTAATTAATATTCACACTGCAGACGTTTGTTATTAATCGGATTACATTAATGCAAGCAGGAATATTATTAATAAACCCGAGGCGTTCATTAACGGTCTCGCTCTGCCTTGGAGGACGAAATGAACACAGATGGGAGAACAAATGGAATGCCGCCACTTACGCTAATTGCTTTTTTATTCTATGTCCTAGAGCAGAAATTTTCCGTCATTTCGTCGAGAAAGAGTATAATGAGAGGATCTTTTCACATTTTGAAAATTCATGCGGGAAAGGGCACATACGGCGTTGCTTCATTAGCGTCGCCCTAATTATTTAAGTCACAGGTGGGAACTTTTGCTCCCGGGGCAGAAGCTAACTTGTATTCTACATCTTTATTAAGTAAACTGTTAAAGTTAAAATGAAAGCTTGTTGCTTATCACTGATTGTTAATTAGATGTTATACAAATTTCAATTAAGATGTTTATTATTATTTACATCAACTGGCATGTAGTATAACAGTATTATAATGTAGTATAACAGTGTTAACAAGATGTTGCTTATACTTGCTTTAATTATTTTTCCATCTTATCTACCAAGAGATTTTAACGCATAAAATAAACGCGTATGACTTTGTAATGTGGGAAGCGTAATATCTGTTTAATTATTTCCCAAAAAGTTTAATGTGGTTATAATTAAGAATTAGATAATGTAAGGTTTAAACTTACGCAGTATTATATCCTAAAGGTTAGTTGTCCTTAACAGACTTTTTATTACCGTTCTGCGCTTGACTTTAAACGTTTTGTTCTAACATTAATCTTTCTACAAAAGCAATATGTTTATAATTTAAGACGCACAATACAATTGAATAGGTTAGATTCGTAATTTAAAAAAAACATTATATTTGATAACTAGCTGTTAGTCGAAACTATAGTCACGTGTAATAAAATACACATTCTACTCTTGGATGTTCGAAACAAAATATTAAAAGTCACAAAAAGCATTCCACCATTTTCCAATATACAGTTCATATACTTTTCATTATTACGTTCATGTGCCTGTTACATTTTTCCAAACAGGTAGAGATATGTGCAACGCAGCATTCTTGTAACCCAGAAATAATTCTGCAATTTTCGTTTATCCCTCTATCATAAAACATTACGCGAGACGCTGCTCATGAGGCAATTATATAGGATTAATAATTGTAAATAAAATAAATGTTTCTAAAGAATTTCTGAACTTAAAAATAAAAGTATAATTGTCAGTCGTATGGATAAAATTCTGAACTATGTTATTCAACAAATACCATGAAAATAGTGTTCGCTTTAGCGACTAACTGAATTGGACGAACAGCGACGGTAAATTGAAAAATATAAGACCTGTCGAAAGTTAAGAATTTTACGAAAAACATGTTCATATAAAACTTGTTCAGACTATTATTCTCTTTAACTTTTGTTTGAACCCTTTTTTAAAATTTTTCATATTTAGAAAAATATCACAAAAAAACAAAAAAACGCCTCCACTTCCGGTCAATGAATGTTCACCAAAAGCTTTTCAGTTCCAGTTTTTAGCGACAAAACCTTAAGTTTAAAGTTTCATCTCAATGGGATCTTTCGTTTTTGAGACACAGCGTCCACCGACAGACACACAATTTTTTTTCCAGAAATTAGTGCAATAGATTTAGGAGACCCCAAAATGGATATTTCCGCAAAAAAAATGTCTCAAAAAAAATGGTGATGTGGCCATCATAGTACTTTCCCTATATTTTTCTCGAAAACTATGAGATTTACGCAAAAAGGCTATTCTTAATAATTTATTCATTTTTTAATTCTCTACAATTATTTGTTATATAAGTTTCATGTAACTCCAACAGTTAATTAACAATTGGCAAAAAATGTCAAAATTTTCATTTTTTATTTCTTTTTTCAAAAGTTAAAAATATTATAAAAAATACGTTTAAATAAAACTTGTTCAGTTTTTTATTCTCTTTAACTTTTGTTTTACTCGTTTTTTTTTTTAAATTTTTCATAATTAGAAAAATATCACCAAAAAACAAAAAAAAACGTCTAGAGTAAACATCCACTTCCGGTCTATGAATGTTTACCAAAAGCTTTTCAATTCCAGCTTTTAATGATAAAACCTTAAGTTTAAAGTTTCATCTCAATCAGATTATTCGTTTTTGAGATACAGCGCCCACCTACAGACAGACAGACAGACAGACAGACAGACAGACAGACAGACAGACACATAGACACAATTTTTTTTTCCATTAATTAATTATAATAATACTAATTAATGGAATGGGTTCAGGGGACCCCAAAACGTATATTTCCGTAAAAAAAAATCAGAAAAAAATCACGATCACAATACTTCCCCTATATTTCATATAGGGAAAGTAAAAATACAAATACATAATTACATTCCACATAATGAAAATAACGCACCTTATTAATACAAGACGAACATGCGACAGACATCGAGACGAAACGAATCAAAAATTTGAATCAATTTATATTTGACACTACCACATTATCTTTCATCAAAATTCCTCAGGTAATTTAATATTCATCATCATCAAAAATAAAATAATAAGACCCAAAACAGTAAAATAATAATAGTCTGTTCAGCTAGGGCTTGCAAAATGGAGAGTGACCATTAATCCTAAAAAATCCCAGCTCCTAATCCCTTTTCATCGACCACAGAATTCTCCGTTCCATATAACTATTAATAATCATCCTATTTTACTATCTTCCACTTGCAAATACCTTGGTATAACCTTTGATCACAAATTAACTTTTAAAACTCACGCCCAAAACCTTAAAGTGAGTGTCAAGAAGAGAGCTCGGCATTTCAGAAGCCTCATCTATAAAAACTAAGGCATATCAACGAAAACAGCAGTACATATTCTGTTCTATAAACCCCATCCTTCTGCTCTTAAAAGTATTAAGGTATCGGAACGATCAGCCCTTCGCATGCTTACGAAAATTAGACATCCCCTTAACCCCATACATAATCCATCTAAAATCCTCCTATATTAATTAGCCAATCTAACTCCCATTGAACAACGTCTTACATTCCTCATTCAAAAATTCGCCACTAACCCTCACAATATTGGCATCCTTAACCACATGTGTAATACCTTGAAATCACCATTCATCAGTTCATATCTCCTTTAAAAAAATGGCCATATAATCACCTCATTTGGTGTAATACATCAATTAAGTAAAATAGATGCATTTGGGCTGAAAGACCAATGGTCGATAGCCCGTTCACAATTAAAGCCCAAATGTAATACTATATTTTAAAAGGGAAAAAACATGTGAATAAAGATATTTAATATTATTATTATTTAGACATATTAATTGGCCACTCACCATCAAAACAAATGAATTAAAAGTATTAGTATAACTAGGAAATTTAAAAACGTCAGTTCTGGGCCGTAACCGAATGCGCCGCCACCGGCGTGTACGATAGAATATTTTGTTAGATTTAATTTTAATCAATTCTACCTATATTTTCTTAACCATTTACACATAACCAATGTATCAAACGTAGCGATAGTAGCAATTTTATCATGAGTGCAAAAAACTTACAATATACAATCTCTGACAATAAAGTTCGGTGAATAGTCCTGTAACATTAACGTAGATGAAATATTAACAAAAGTTACCTTACTGTCCTTTGAAATAGTCACCTCCTATAGCTATGCACCGCTGAGATCTTCTATACATATTCTGGATACTTTTCAAGAAGGCTTCTTTTGGGATGGAGTTCAAAAGCCTCGTCAAGTTTCGTTGGATGTCGGGAATATCATCAAATCTCTTTCCTTTAGGATAATGTTATTGTCCGAAATGGCACAACTCATCCACCTATATGGGTACTTCATCGCGATCACTTTCTTGTTAGTTTCTGCATATGCAAAGTAAAACTATACACGTTGTCCCCTGAAATTTTGAATACGGGCATTTCAATGCATTAGTCGTTGCTTAGTTACCACGCTTGTCACATATTTTAATGGACTGACCAACGGGAAATAATCAGTAATTTTTAATTTGTAATAAAATAGGAAATCAAACACGCCGGTGGTGGCGCATTCGGTTGCGACCGAACTGGCGTTAGCGAGAGTCAAGCAACGTTGGTTCGGGTCAGCAG
Source organism: Ontholestes murinus (assembly GCA_963969525.1). Lineage (NCBI taxonomy): Eukaryota > Metazoa > Arthropoda > Insecta > Coleoptera > Staphylinidae > Ontholestes > Ontholestes murinus. Next base: position 39,625,862 of record OZ018391.1, read on the forward strand.
TTGGATGGGTGACCGGTACCATTCACAATTGGGATACAATTAATGGTGCTTTAGAGTGACAGGGGCGATCCTTCTAAGTAATTATTAAATTACTTATTAAATGTTCGAAAACATCTCCTTGTTGAACCAAACAATATCCCAGATGATCATAAAATTCCTGTTAACATTATAGCTTTAAAATGTCAAATTGACATGCATATTACGTAACAACCATAGCAACCAATAATAATATTCGAGATATAATACAAATTACATTACTCATATTCAAGATTTCAGGGGACAACGTGTATATAATTTCGACCGATAACGGAAAAATTAGTATTAATATTCAAATAATATACATCTTCTTCTTCCAAAAATATTAAATAATATTGTAAAGCGTTGTAGGAACAATGATTATTTTTGCATTGTATTCGTATATCTCGATGTTCGTAAACGTCGCTAATTAGAACAAATTCAAGTTCATAAATGGTTGATGGATTATATAGTTTTGTAGTATTTTGAAACATCAGGTTAGTCCAAAAGTTCGTATGAATTTCTAAGTAAGTTTTAAATAGTGTATGTACATAAAACACAATGTAACATTTTAATCAATGATATATTTTCCTCCATTATTTAAAATTTCTCGCCTAAATTCTATTACTTTAGAAAGACTTTGGTTTTGATACAAATTTTGGAAGTTCATTTAAGTTTTTTATAGGGACGAAAGAAGTAAAAATCACTTGGGGCAATATCAGGGGAGTAAGTAGGATGCGGCAAAAGCTCCGAATTAAATTCACTAATTCTTTGCAGCTTTGTTCGAGCCGTATGCGGTCGAGCGTTTTTTAATCAACTCTAAGTTTAAACGACAAAGTTGTTCACTGTACACATTTACACCCATGGTTTGATTTGGTTTCAGCAGTTCATAATATGTCACACCATGTACATATCCCATTAAACACTCAAACAAGTCTTTTTAGGATGTAAAGATGCTTTTGCTGTTGGAATTGGCTGATTATCTTTATCTGTCCATTGTGTTTTTCTTGTGACGTTATAATAAATAAATAATTTTTTGTCATCTCTTACCAGACTGTCTAAAAATGGTTCTCGTTCGAAGCGCGATAAAAGGAAAGTGCAGATGTTTATCGCTTCTGGGTACTAATATGCGTCCGATTTTTACAAAAATTGGTGACAAATTGACTAATATATTACAATTACAGCGAATCCCGTGCATGCTTTAATGCGCATGAACTTTTGGACTGACTTGATAGTTTTGATAATTAGACCAACTGTTTTTACATTTTCTGTATAAGGAAATTATTGTTTATGAGGTCCGTTGAAACGATTAGTCTAATTTCTCAAAAAATATTTGTGTCCAATATATCTGTAAGATGAAACTTTAAACATAATGAAAAACTTTTTGTAAACATTTATACACAGGTAGGTAATGTTAACTCGAGGCGTATTTTTGTTTTTTTTCCGATATTTTCTAAATATGTAATATATTACATAACTTTTCAAACAAAAGTTTAAGGGAATAAAAATTTGAACAATGAATGAAGTATTAAAAATCCTTCTATACAAATTTTATTTATAACACTTTTTGTCTCATAAATAAATAATAAATTAAACCGTTTAATATTTTTACATATTCATTAATAAACTATAGGAGTTACATGAAATTTATATGACAAGTAATTAATAATAATTGTTTATTGATGATTATAAC
>OZ018391.1:39627769-39689512 GCA_963969525.1 Ontholestes murinus
CAACCAGACGGCTTAGCAATGGGAAACCCACTAAGCCCACTAATGGCCGAAATTTTTATGAATAATTTAGAGAAAAAAATATCAAAACTCCCATGTTATAAAAACTGTTTATATTGGCACAGATATGTAGACGACATACTAGTAGCATTTACCGGCACAAATAGACAATTAGAAATATTGCTAAAAGAACTAAACAGTCTGCATAAAAACATTCAATTTACAATAGAAACAGAAATAAATAACTCCATTAACTTCCTTGATCTTACAATAACAAAAATTAACAATAAACATGATTTCGCAATTTTTAGAAAACCCACACATACAGACACCACCATTCACAATAATTCATTCCACCCAACACCTCATAAGATAGCCGCATATAACAGTATGATACACCGATTAATTAACATCCCGATGACAGAACACAATTACGAAAAAGAATTAAATATTATTCACCAAATCGCCAACAAAAATGGATTCGCCATACAGTTCATTAATAATATTTTAAACAAAAAGAAAAAACAACAAGTTTTAAATTCAATATACCCACTAAATAAAAATAAACTAAATAATAATTTCACCTCAATAACATATGCAGGACCAGTCTCTTTAAAAATTGCAAACATTCTAAAACAGAAAAATTTAAATGTATCCTTCAGAACTAATAATAATTTAGGCAATTTAATAAAAAACAATAAAGATCCTACCATTAGAACTCAACGCAGTGGAGTATATATGCTGACATGCGGAGACTGCCCCAAAACATACGTCGGGCAAACAGGACGAGCATTCTCCGAAAGAATAAAAGAACATCGTACCTCATACATTAACAACAAGAGGACGTCCACATATGCCAATCATTTGTTAGACGAAGGATATTCTTTCAACGAAGATTTCAAAATACTCCACCAAGAAGAAAAAGGAAGGAAGTTAAATTTATTAGAAAACCTCGAAATAAACAAAAGAAAAGATACCGGCCTCCTACTGAATGACCAAACCGACATCAATCGCTCGCCACTACTCAACATGTTTAATTTTAAAAATAAAAATCCCCCATCCCCCTTCCCACCTCCTTAATTACTATTTAAACTACACACAAACTTGTAAGGATACCATTTCTTCGCCTGAAGAAGCCACAGTGTGGCGAAACAATTGTTGCGAGTTTAATGCAATAAAGTGTTTTTGAAAATTTATAAAGTGTTTTTTACTTTAACGTCTAAAAAGTGAATATGAATTTTCAACTAATAACAGCCTCATCAATTAATATATATTAGAAAAAGTAAAGGTCCTAATATAGACCCTTGCGGAACACCACATGAGGTTGTAGCCTCAGATGACATGTGACTGTTTAATCGTACTCGCTGTCCTCGATTTCTTAAATAATTGTTTGGTAGTCGGCAACTTTCCGGGCTAAAGTTATAGAAATACAGTTTTCGCAGTAAAATTTCATGAGAGACACAGTAAAACGCTTTGCAAGATCCAGAAAGGATGCAACTGTATACATGTTTGAGTCAAAACCATCCAGGACAGCCTCTACAAAAGCATTGACCGCATCGCCCGTAGATCTCCCCCTGCGAAAACCGTATTGTTCGTTGGATAGTATGTTGTGCAAGTCTAAATATTTTACAATTTGCTTAAGCAAGTTTTTTTCGAGTATTTTAGAAATAATTGGTAATAATACTATTGGACGATAGTTATTAGGATCGGATTCACAGCCCTTTTTATATATGGGAATAATACAACCTATCTTTAATGGTCTAGAAAAAGTATGTGTTTTGATGCACTAATTTATTAATTTTGTTAATGGTGTGATGATTATATTTATAATTGATTTTAAAATTCCAACCGTCATCCCATAAATATCCCGTGAATGTGAATTTTTTAAGGAGAATGTTACATCTCTTACTTCAATCTCGCTAACTACATGAAAGTAAAAGTATGAATTCTGTACGCAGAGTGCACTAGAACACATAATTTGTAGAGGGTTGGTGTTAGGGGGGGTTAAGTTATCAACCAATTTTTGCGATACAGTATTAAAAAATACGTTAAATTCCTCGGCATTAATATTAGACGAATTTTGCTTGTCACATGGATTATTTTTTATTAATGACCACATAGCCCTGGGCACATTTTTATTATTTTTAATAAAATTATTTGCAGCCGACTGCCTTGATTCTTTTATTGCCCTCTTATAATTTAATTTATAGTTATTATAATTCGTTTTAAGTTCGGGTATACGTTCACTGGCTGCTTTTAAAAAGAGAAGTCACTATTGAACCTATAAAATTTTTGTCTGTCATTGCGACGTTTATTTTTTTCTGGAAAGCATTTTAATATATAACATTCGATTGTATGAATAAAAGTTAAAAATTTGTCGTCGACATTTATTTCAGAATTTTCGATATATGTAAAGTTAGTACTTTCAAGATGATTTGTCAGACAAAATTTGCCATATTCTGTTATGGGTCTAATTACTTGATCTGTAATACGTGGATTTAGTTCGAGATCAAGTTGAATATGTATTCCAACATGATCTGATAAACCTGAATCCTTTGGAGAAACATCAATAGAAACATCTTTAATGTTTGAAAAAACGTTATCTAAATAATTTATTTTCCTTGTAGGGAAATTTACATGCGAGTACATACCATACGATGCTAATATATCACAAGTATAGAACGCTTGGTGATTGCCACTGTTAAATTTTACATTAAAATCACCACAGATTACAATATTTTTATTGAGGTTGAGATTATCCAATAACTTTCCCAATATACAAATAAAATTATTAAAATCTCCATCTGTAGAACGGTATAACACAATCACAATTAAATCTAAAGAGGGAATAAATTATGCAGCTATTTCACAACACTTTTCTTGAAATAAATTATTAAGGTGTACTAGATTTTTAAATGAGATGTTTTTGTTTATAAGTTGCATCACACCCCCATGTAGCAAGTTTCTACGTGCAAAAAATGGACCGATACAAAATGTGTCAAAGCGCATATAGGCACATTCAGCTTCATTTAGCCAATGTTCACAAAAACAAATTATTTTATAGTTATTTATCTACGATCGTACAGAAAGTAGATGCTTTTTGCATCATTTTTCATTGTAAAAGTGGCTTTTTAAAGCACTAGTGCTTTTTTGCGTTTTTATTGCACGGTAATGTCAAACTGTTTTTATTGCACAGAAATGTCAAATTTGACAGATGAATGAATAGCACAAATTTTCGATGAAAAACTTAATTTTTTATTATTTGATACAAATAACTAATAAACTATAAATAAAATATATAATACAAACATAATGGCAGATTTAAGAAGTCTGAAGATTTCATTTAATGCAAGTCGAAGCGATTACAATAAAGCGAACATTTTGCTATAAATAATAATGGCGGCCGACATTTGTGCAACTTGTTTACTGGTTGCTAAGTAACGCTTTCATTAGTGCACTGCGGGTAAAATATCTTTTCATTAATTGAATTATTGAAATGACTAATTAAATAACTATTAAGGTACAAGTGTAAAAAGTGATGCTTTATTGCACGAACTGGCGTTTAAAAACACGAGCGAGGAACGAGCGAGTTTTTTTAAAGCCAGGAGTGCAACAAAGAAACTTTTTACACGTGTGCCTTACAAAATGTTATCTTCGATCGTAAAGGATTTTAAAGAATATATTCTTATGAGTAATATTTTAATGTCATTTCAATAATTCAATTAATGAAAACCTATTTTACCCGCAGTGCACTAATGAAAGCGTTACTTAGCAACCAGTAAACAAGTTGCACAAATGTCGGCCGCCATTATTATTTATGGAAAAAATGTTCGCTTTATTGTAATCGCTTCGACTTGCATTAAATGAAATCTTCAGAGTTCTCAAATCTGCCATTTCGTTTGTATTATATATTTTATTTATAGTTTATTAATTATTTGTATCAATTAATAAAAAATTAAGTCTTTCATCGAAAATTTGTGCTATAATATATTCATCTGTCAAATTTGACATTTCTGTGCAATAAAAACAGTTTGACATTACCGTGCAATAAAAACGTAAAAAAGCACTAGTGCTTTAAAAAGCCACTTTTACAATGATAAATGATGCAAAAAACTTCTACTTTCTGTACGATCGTAGATAAAATATATTATTATGTTCAGCTAAAAATGCCTAAAATTCATTCACTTTATTTCGAATGCTCCTTATATTTGTGAAATATATGTTTATATTGTTTTTGGTTTTTTTATGCGCACTATGATTTGGTCGCGTCTCGGCGGGCCCGCATAAAAATATACCTAGTTATCAATGCACCATCCGGCCAGTTTTGTGGATTAATCATGTTCGCGAAAATCTGCGCCAATTTTAAAACCGGAATTATGAGGAGTTAACTGTACCTTTTCACAAGTTACGTTCTTATGCCCTAGAATGGTGTGGATATGATCCATAACGTCATTTGCTGTATACGTATTTTGAATTCGTTTAACCAATAACCAAGTTTTCTTCGGTTCCGCCTGAATTTTTAAATTTCCGCTGCTGCTCGTTGTTTACGACGTTTCTTGTATACGACCTCAGTGAATACATCATCCTTTTTCACATTATCCTCTTGTTGTTTATCGTAGGATGAAATCACACTTTGTTTGTTTGCTTTGTTGTTTACATTATTTTTCCATTGTAGACTCTCAGCTGTTAGAGTGTTGACATCTGCAGTGTTGACATCTTCTGTACATATAGATATTAATGCTGTGTTGCCTTTTGAAACAGGAACGACAAATTCAGGTTTATTTTTATTACATGCTAATAGATCTAAAGCACTAGTAGAAACTGTTCTGTGTTTCGTAACAGGATTTCGTTTAGAGTGTCGGATTTCTTGGATCGCTGAGTTGGGTTTAAGTGATAACATAAAGAGCAGTTTTCCTGAAGGACACTGTATTTCTCCTACATCTCTTTAATAATAGTGTTCAACAGACTTACTTCTCGTTTTAACATTATATTTTCCTTGGCAGTAGAAACGTGGTTAACCGCCAATACATCGGCACTGCCGCAGCATATTAGTCGGGTTCCATCAACCGATTTAATACTTTTTATTTTTTTGACACAACTGTAGCTTGCTATCTGTCGATAGTTAATAAAAGAAATAATAAATAACCACAATGCGACCTTGTGGTACATATGAACATTAAATTATTTAGTTAGATGATTATTTATTTTTACACATTTTAAAAAGCCACTTAAACATTTTGAAACAATAATATTTACAATATTTGACTGACTAAAGTCATACGATACTAAGTTGGCTAAAAGCTGTTCCTGGTTTAAAACTTTACACATGTTACAAAAAATTTGAAGTATTTATAAATAAGCACCTTATTTAAAAACGAAATGCGAAATAAATGCGAAAAAAATATTGGGTCCTATAAATTATAACTTTGACACTTTTATAAATAAAATCAAATAATTTTTAATTTATAATATTTGCACTTATCTGAATAAAATTATTAACAGGAGTGTACTCGCATAAAAAATAAATAAATAATGTTTTAATTATATTATTTTGACCTCAGGCCGATGCAGATTGCATTTTAGAAGTTCATAATTAAAACCCAAATTATAACTATATAACATAAAATGGACGTACGTAAAACTTGAAGCATTGGTTTAATAAATTAAAATAAATTTAATTTTGGGGTCACAGCGCCCAAGTTTTTCAATTTTAGCACATAATTTCTAACTCTCAACCCAGGGATATAAATTTCAACTAGTTGCAAGACGTTTGCGCATTCCATTTCATCCTCTCAGCTAGGAAACGTTATTCATAGTTAGATCCCGGGAGAAGTATGAATCAAATTGACAAGACTTCTTTATAAATTTACATTTTTTAAATAACAAGTTAATATAACTAACAATAAAACGTTACTTTTCGCAAACCAACGTGATTTTTACTAAGACTACATAAATAAAGACTAATATTTAGTCCGATATTGAACTAAACAACAGTAATTTGCACTACGAATAGTAGAAATATCAAATCTGGATTTAATGTTATGTATTTATTTATTTTAAGTATAATTATCATGTTTATATAAAATAATTAAATATGTTTTCTATAACATTTCCATTATTTTTATCGTTTATCGTTTATTCGGTGGTTTTACGAAATACTTATACAGATCAATAAAAAATGATTCCGCTCCAAAATCTGTGAAATATAATGTTCTATTTGAAAAAATATGGTCCTTGTATTATTTCAATTAAATTTCAACATATTCGGCGCATTCAGGTATTAATTTTAAATCTAACCCTATTAAGAGAGACAAATATCTTTATTTATTATTTTATTCACGAGGTATTTACAATAATATTCGTAGCTGATTTTCTTCACGGGTATCGACCCGTGGTCTTTCTGCCATAACCCTATTAAAAATATAAAAAGGATAAAAAGATTTCATAAGCTTTATGTATTAATGAAACGAATTCTCAATATTTAACAATTATATCAGTACATTATTTTAAGTTCTCTTATAATATAATTAAAGGACCAAACTTTATGCCACAAAGTATGTTATGTGATGTTATACAAACAGTAATCCTTTTAACTTTACTACTATATAATATAGTTCTGATTAAAAACTATAAATATTAATAAAAAAGTTTACATTTATTGCAAAATTAAGCATTTACAAATATATATTAGGAAAAAACATACGACAAATTTAATAGGAGTAGTTGTTTACATTTAAGGAATGTTAGGATAGCCGTAACCACCAAGGGAGCTGTTCGAGGCCCGGCGAAGGAACGCCCTAAAGCGACCGCGTAGTTTGAAAGACAATTCCATGACTTAAAACGAATATTGGCGAACGGTTTAATATTAATGTTAAAATTTTTTGATAAATCTCCTGTAGTAATTTGGCCGAAACATTCCACATTGATTTATTTACGCCAAGTCATCCGGAATCGCGGCAAGAGTTTCCATTAAAGTAGTTGCTGACAACCAGTTGTTTCTATCGGTGTAGAATAACATAGGATTGGAATTGAGAAAATCTCCCTATGCCGTGGGTGTTTGGAAGAAGAGGAAACTCCCCAACACCTACTGTGTACTTGCCAAGCGTATAGACAAGAACGCACGGCGAAATTCGGGAAGCCTATGCTTCCTGTGGAAGAGCTTAAGAGCATCCCCTGTCAGAAACTCCTGGACTTCATAGAAGGGACAGGAGTACACAGCGAGTAAAACTTCCAGAGGCACACAAAAGAATCACGGAGACCGCAGTGCAGGGACGCTAAGCGACACCACCTGATGAGGAAAAAAAATCGGCACAGAATTCTTCAAATTGCTTCAAATCAAATGATCTCGTTTTTGTTCTATTTTTTTGGCACGGAACTGCAACTGCATTTATTATGGACGATGAAGGGTTACCAAACCTTTTCATTTTATAACCTACTTAAATCTGACATAAGTATAAACAAGGTTTTTCGCTTCTTCTTCAATTAGGTTTTCTCAGTTGAAAACGCCAAGTTCGGTTTATTTACTGATAAATTAACGTGATTGGCTAAACAATAACAAAAAACCCCCTTGTCATTGGCTACATTCAATAGAAGTCGAATAGTCGCTGATATTAATCGTCTCGGAATACATTATCTATTAGTATTTTTCCTAACGGGAATAGTTCGATTCATCTTGGGACTATGTTCATCCTTATGAATATCCACTTTTCCTTTCCTGAACCTTCCGGAAGTGGCTCAAAAAGTTCGATGGTTAGTACTCTAACCTTCTGTTCATGGCCGGTGTTTGCAGAAGCCCTGGTTGCTTAGTGTTGAGTGTTTTATATTTTTGACGACGTCGTTACGTATCCCTGGCTATTGGTTTTTCTTCAGGGTCTGCACCATAGTGACTTGCGGCGGGGTCAGAATTTCCTTCCTGATTTCTTTTGAGAAGATGAGCTGAGATTCTTCCGTTGAATCATCGAGGAAGTAGCCATACATAACCCCTTGGTTAATTATATATTGGCCGCCATAAGTAAACACCAAGAATTCGTCGCTCATTTTTTATAAAAATTTCAGATAATAGATAAATAATCCACACTAAGAAATTATTAAAATTTAAACAAAAAATCATGGTAACTTTTTCTTTAATTTCAATAATGAGTTGCTCCTCCACGATTGCCAATTGAATACCACACGTGTTCAATTAGGTAATTAGAACGAGAAGGCCATGTAAGTAAATCAACATTAGTAAATTTACCCTTTGCATTATCCTGTTGGAAAATGGGGTTTAATTACTTTCTCAGATAGGGCATTAATCTTGGTTCTAGAACTGTGTTAATGTAGCGATGTGCGTTTAATGTTCCCGGAATGAACACAAGAGGAGACATAATTCCATAACCGATCGGTCCCCATACTACCACTTCGCGTGTAAGAGCTATATGGCGTACCACTGCAAACTATAAATTTCCTCGTTCCCCTCGGCGACGTCTAACCATTAAAGACCATTGTGGGCCAACAAACAAATTCTCGATGCATTGCTACAAATAACCTGCCTCCATTGAACGAACCATTGTTGACTCTCATTGCATCATTCCAGACGGCACCTCTTATGGCGAGGAGTTAAGAGCAAACAAAGAAAAATACGGTACGACTTGAGACCAAATAATTGAATCTGATCGAACAAAGATTCCTTGGTTAGTTGAACCTCTTCAATTGCTCTTGTTGTTGAAAATCAATTCCAGACAGCGACGATCCAAAGAGGCCGATCATCACGTTCTGTAGTGTTTCTTGTGCGCCTAAATAGCAATATTCGCCATTGTTCCTGTCCCTCGGTCCACCTACACCAACATAGAGATATTGTACTATTGTAAACCTCTAGGACGCTTTGCAGTTGCATGATATATTTTGGCGGTGGTTATCTTTTCCGGGTTTGGCTGGAACCAAACTTGCATTTTTTTCTGTTTATTCTGAAGTTGAAATGCTTTAACCTCTGGAAAACCCACTCTAGGTCATACAAGTGGTCCTCCAAAGATGCGGAGAGAATAGTGAGGTCATTTAAGTTTACTAAGATTCTTGTGGGCTCTAAACCTGTCTATACATCGACTATAAGTCGAGGATGAATATGATGGTGATTTGACTCGTAACATCTAACAGATCGTTAATCCTTGGCAGAGAGTAGTTATCAGGTCCACGCGCTCTTACATTTCTCTATGGTTTCTTCTTTGAAGAGTTTCTGGAGTTCTGCCTTCAGTATGTATGTTTATACCTGTCATAATTGGTGTAGGGGTTTAGCTATCGGGAGTTGGTCTCCTGTATGGATGGCGTATACTGCCTCCATGGGTGGTCCTGTTGCGTTAAATAGCTCTCGGTTTTTCTAGAAGACGATCTATCTTCTTTCGTTTGCTATAACTGAGCTGAATGGCTTCTTCTTCCCATTTTAGACAGATTTCCTCTATATCGACAAAAGCTAGATGTAGGTCCTATTTAATTTCTATTTGTGTGATCGCATCACGAAACATGAAGTCAAGGACCTCCTGGGGAATGAGAAGTGTTGTGAACGGCTCGCACTCCTAGGAGATCTTGGAAATGATCTTGACAATAGGCTTATGCCTGGTGAGCTCCTCTAGATAGTCGTTTACCATGGAGACGCCTGTTTCTTCTCCTGTATCTGATGTGGTGTTTTTCCTCCCTTCTTAGGCAAGTGTTACGAATCGTTTGTCATAAATATAAGTATTATTGCTCTTTTCTACTAATCCGCATAAATTTGTGAAATATTAACATTTTTTAGATTATTACTTATTAGGGTAGAGCAATCTCAAACAGATAAGGTATATTGATCTTTCGCAAAATAGTCTTATCTCGGATTTCGGAGAAATACATGACTTATTAATACCCATCTCCCTCAATGTTTGAATTGACCAATCACATTAATATAAGAATATAATTTTCTTAAACTAAATATTTTTGGAATGGAGCATTTTTGTTCTAACTATAAATAAGTGTGTAATATACAAAAAACGTTAAAGGTTTTTTATTGAGTGATGATACCTTACCAGTGAGGTAGCTGATTAACCTAAACGCATCATATATAATTTTTTCCTTTTGAGTAAATAGTTGCATCTTTTTTCGTTCCAGAATGACCAAACTCTATTTCTTAGGCGTAATATTAATCCAGCGCCTTTTATGAAGTCGATTACCAATAAAGTCTTCCCGTTCGAGGTCTTCGTTATGTAGACGAAAGACATCGGTATTAATCGATCATGATTTTTTACTGGAACGTGAGTGTGCAACGTTTTACGTATGCGACTCGTACTATTTGCGAAAGTAAGGCGTATGGATTTTTCCTCGACGCGGTTTTCCCACTTTCGTAGTTCTTTATACAGTTCTTAGCTGGCGTGGCTGGATCTGATACTAGTATCTAGGTAAGCTGTGTCGGCTATGTTCTGTGATGTTGATGGGTGGTCTATTTCCAACTCGCAACCGTAGGTCAGCTGAACAAAAGCAAGCGGTCATGCTAGTAGTTGAGGTGGTAAATAAATTAGGCAGTCGCTTCGTACCCTGTTACAAGTTTCCAGATTTAAAAAGGTTAACATTTAGTATTTCCTAGCCTTCATTATGCTAGAATCAAGAAATTAACTCACACTACTTCCAGTTTAGTAGCAAGTGTAAATGTATAAGTCATTATAGGTGGAATCTTACTAAATGTTTCGGTATTTTATTTTCGGCTATTTGGCACCTGAAGAGTAGAAATTCTTATTACTTATAATACTATTAAAATTCTCTTTCTTCTTATATATTTAAAACATATTATAGTTTATATATAACTATTATCTCCTGCACTCTTGTAATTGTTTACTTCATTTTTCTATTAAGTCATGAAGTAAATAAAACAAATATAAGAATAAGAGAAAGTATTACATTCGTTACGATGCAATATATTTCATAGGGAGACAATTTCTACACCTTTAAAAAACCCGTTTTAATAAAATAAATAAGCAAAATGATTATAGAGTCATTACTGTTAACAACTAAAGTGTATTGAAACAGATTTAAACACCTCGTTATATTCATACCGTATATTCGCAAATAATTGAAATAATGCATTAGACATCAAAGACATCTCTGGTTAACGGTAACGACATGGGTCGGTAGGAATTTAAATCAGGATCTAATTTAACCGAGCGCAGCCCTTGAATTAATCAAGCGTCCAATAACTGTTTGTAAATTTATCTGCAGGGCCATACCGCCCATATTTATCCGAAGGTCGGGACAGAACACAAACAACGATTTTTGACTTATGTCGTTAATTAAGAAATAGTAGTATTATATGCCGTGACTTACAAATTACAATTAATAATTTTAATTTAAAAAAATCATTAGAACCCATAACAATATACACAAAACTAGTCTAGTGAAAATGAATTTAGTACCTTAGTAAACGAAATGCATTTTTATTAAATAAATTCATTAAAAACTGTAACGGTTTGAAAATTAATCATAAAAAAATTAAAAATACAAATATATTAATTAATAGATATACCGCTATATAATATAATATAATATTATATTTATATAATAAGTTACACATTACGGTATAAAATTAATTCATTAATTATGGTTAAAAATTTTCAATATTCAGGTATTCTACTTAAATAAGTTTATTTTTAATTTAGTAGTTGGCATACTAAATTCATTTAATTTGACCGTTCCGCTATATATAATTAAAAGCAAGCACAGAATATATGGAGATAATGAATTTTGCATTAATGTAGTATGATGGAATACGCACGAGAGATCCTTCAACCTACAAAGGGTTAAGGATAATGCCCTACGACCTCGAGCACCATCGCGACACTCATAAAACTGCAAGTTGCAAAGATCCACTTGTGTCCATTGTCATAGACTCGGCAGTGCTCAGCTCCAGATCAGATTTAGTTGGCCCTTTGTGCAGGAGGATTATAAATACCTTTTACAGCTGTGGCTCAATTAAAGAGCTCCACCCACTTCCAGCACGCAACGACCCCGTCTTTTAATTAACTAACGACAGCTTTCATCAAATATTCTCCACAAAATTTATCACATTTAAACCATCTAAAAATAAAAATAAATTACCCAAACATAATTTTCTAATTAGTTTAATTGCACGGGTCCACGCCCCTATACTTGTATACAATAAAGTAAATATAAAAATTAGCTGGAATTTGGCTTAATTACTTGGTGTTAATTTTACACAATTAGGGAAATTATGCAATAAGTGAACAAAAGATAAAAGATATCATGATGAATTACATAAAAATCCCTTGCTTTACTTATTATTTATATTGGTATGAGATGTACATTTCGACTATTATCAAGGGCTTGTGACATTAATTAAATATATTTTATGACTATAGTTTCAAAAGGAGCTAGTTATTATTGAAATAGATCGATGACTATAAACGTTAAAATATTTAGTGGAAAAACAAAATTATCGGGTTTTCAATTCTAAGTTAATTCATGCACTACGAAGTAAAAGCCTCTATCATTAAGAAATTAAATATATAATTTAATTATGCAAGACTTTCGACTTCAAACGAATTTTTCTAATGCTTATATCAATTAAATAATTAAACGGAATTTCTACGTTTCCGTAGATTTTATTATCTTATAATGTCAAGGTTTATGAAGAGCAGATATAAACAATAGGCATTAAAATTGAGTATTCATGTTTTAAATTTTTATTTATTGTAAATATATTTATATTACATATATTGTAATATTATTATATTATTAAAAATGAAAACCATGCTTATTCTAGAACCTATGCAATGACGAAATCAAATCAGCAGTAAAATATTTCTTAAAACATATTACGAGAATAATCATAAATTCCACCCAATGTAATAATTATCCAACAAAAAAGTAATTGTAACACAACATCAAGGCATATAATATCAGATTGCTTTAAATTATGGAATCAAAATCAACATAATAATCATTTAAACCAAAATAATAATTTCATAAAAATCCGATAAAAATTCAACTGTGTTCTTCTAAAAGCATAATTTTAATAATCAACAGACACAATCAATACTCCAGCAAAATACCAAATACAACCAAATGAAATTCAGTTCAATTCAAACTGTATTCCTAAACAAATTTAAAAAGAACTATTTCAGATTAATTCAGAAATCAAATCATACCAATGCAAGTTACAAAATTAAAAGAAGTAATAATTGAATATATTTTTGCTGATAGACCACCAATTTTATAGAAATAGAAGCTGAATCAATGAATTTATTAATTCAAACTTTAATGTGCTATGTATTCAGCTCGAATACAAGCTTTAGAAAATAATACTTATTCGTATAACTTAAACAATTTTGATTTTGTATTTAATTGCATTGACTTGGAAAATTAAAGTCGACTAAGAAATAAAATTAATTCTTGCAATTTTCGACATTATGTCAGCATCAGTTCATTGATGAACTTACTTCGACTTTTGGTAATGAAATATCATCAAAAGCCACTATATATCGATGGTATACGGAATTCGAACTGTTCTCGAAGGATTTCGTGCAGATCGTCCAAAATCAGTTGTTGTCCCAGAAAGTATTGATTCTGTACATAAACTGATATTGCTATATCATTCAATATTGTATAAACATTTGACTGTTAAAAATTTTACGCGTTAAATCCTACATAATACAATAATCTACCAAAGAGGCTCGTGTCGATTGGTCAAAAGAAGTTCTTAAACGATAGCAGGGCTACAAAACATTTCTATGATATTGTAATAAGTGATGAATCATGAATATACGCGTATAAGCCCGAAACTAAACAGCAGTCTACTGTATGGGTATTTAAGGTAAACCAAATCCAACAAAAGTTGTTCACGCACAAAGCACCGGGTATGTTTCTATTAGCGCAATATCAGAAGGTCAATTCGAGTGGTAAACAATCATTTCTTTATCAGAAGTCTTGGAGTAAAATAAGGGAAAGCGACCAAAACCATCAATTCTTATTGATGAGTCATCCGCCGAATACCTATGATTTGGCACCTAGTAATTCTTTTAATTGATGCGTTCAGAATGCATATTTGGAAGTAGAAAAGCGTTTCGAAAACTATATATTTAATTAATTGCTCACTTAACCCGTGGTGAAACATATTTGAAAAATCTTGATTAGAAATTAAAAACACTTGGTTTGTTTCACAGAATATTTATTATTTTTTCTCTCCGACTAGTTTCGACAAAATGTCATTATCAAGGAGTAATTACTCCTTGACATTTTGTCGAAACTAGTCGGAGAGAAAAAATAATAAATATTCTGTGAAACAAACCAAGTGTTTTTAATTTCTAATCAAGATTTTTCGAAAACTAGTTCAAGTACACAATATTTTGAAAAACATAACGATGAACTTCTTTTTTTGTTCACTATTTTAATATAAAAGGTAACATTATTATAATTCAACCATATGCAGGTTCTTGGTCTTTCTCAGTTTATGAGATATGTAAAAATTTATTAGAATAAATAAATGTGGTACACTATATAATAATATAACAACTAGTATTGAATATACATTCCTTAAACTCAAATATTTTTCTACGCTGAACTCTGCGAGCGACTTTCATCAAATAACGATTTTACTTTTCTTTATAAATATCACAATAATGTATGAAATGTATGGACTAAAAATATTGATAATAATTAGGTTTTAATCAAAACTAATGTCACTATAAATAAATCGTTTATATATTACATTATATTTATAAAGAAAACGATTTTTTTTATTTGTAATTGTGGTACAGATATTGATAAACATGTATCAAACTACATTAATATCAACTGAAATATTCAATTATAGTTAGAGAAACAAATAATCCAATAATTTTTATAATCTGTTATTATATAATTAAAATTACACCTAAAAAAGGAAAGAAAAAAATAATAAAATACATACATTACGAAACATATAATAACTAGAAAATAATAATTTAGAAAATAATAATAGGCCTGTAATCTATAATCACGTTAGGGTCTAATTTGAAAACTGTGCAGATTTTTGTTTGTTTCCAAATTGTGTAGAGTTTTTTAAAATGAGATTAAAAATTGTTTTTAGAGGTGTAACCAGGATATGTGCACAATCTTTTATTAAGAAATTCGGAATACCATCGATACAATAAGACATGGAACTACTCAATCTATTTATGGCCTTAAGAATATCATTAGAGCTAATAGTTGTTATGTCAATGGTTGGTAGATTATTATGGCTCTCTCTAATATCATTAAAACTTTTACTCCTGGTATAACCATTTTCAAATATGTCAGAAAATGCGTCGATAATTGATTCACTGACCTCTTAGTGAAGTGCATAACACCGGGAATTCTAGTTGTTTTTTTTGTAGTTAATAAATGACTAAAATTGTTTCGGATCTGTGGAAACATTAGAAGAGACTAAATCTAAATAGTTCTTATATTTTGTTGATATGAGACGTTTACAATGGGTTCGAGTGATTTTATAGTAGTTATAAGCCTCTTCACTTTTATTACGATTGAAATTCTTACGTGCTTTATTCTTGATTTTAGTATAATTTATGATTTCTGCTAGAAATTGTTTATTTTGGCTATAATAATCTGGCCGAAGTAATTAAATAACTACTTTTTCAATTAATTAGCACAAATTCAATTGATTTTCATATTTTCTCACACTATGATCACTCAAAAACTGTTTAACGTACATTTAATTTATTATTACTAAAAGTGGTTTTGTTTTAAATTATTTAAACATAATGTAAATATTTTGATTTTAATAAATTTAATAATTGATAAATTTGTATTTATTTATATATTATTACAGTGTAATTGATTTTTGTATTAATTTGTTTTATAAAATATATTTTAGGTCCACTTACTTCAATATAGTCTAATCTTGCCAACCTAAGAAGAAACACGGTCTGGAATAATCAATTTAATAATAATAATCTAAACCAGATGATCTTACGTACAATCATCTACTATCTAAATCGTAACTATCTGACCATTTTTAACTGTGTAATACTACGAAATATTTTTTTATAATACTAATTTTGCCCGAACAAAAATAAAACTTGTTGAGAATCCATGGTCACCACTTTATAAATTTAAATATTTATATGTCATGTTGACATTAATCAAATATTTACACAAATTTTACAAATTTTAAGCAAAATGCTTAATATATGAAGTATAAATTAAAATAAATATCTACAGTTGTAGAAAGAATCCGAAGAAATTCTGGAATATATGGAACATTCCATCAGGGTCTGACTGGAAGAACATTCAGAAGAATGAAGTCCGCCTGCGATTCCTGTGCTCAAAATATATTGTATTTTTATGTATGTATCTATTAATGTATTTGGTTAACAGGAAATCCAAAGAATCATAATAAATAAATAATAAAATAAAAGTTCCTTTACTCCGTGCGAACAATATATGGGAAATTGATTATAGTAATTAACGTTATAAGTCCGGGAACACATACTTTACAGTATGAGTGAGACATTTAAAGACGAGGCGACAAAGGAGCCGAGTCTTGAAATTCGAAACGAGTACTGTAAAAAGTGTTCACGGACGAATGTCGTTATGTATTTTATTTCATTCTGTGTTAAATTGCGTTTTAAAGAAACATTGAAATTAATTTAAAAATAATTTAACAGATGCTCCAAATCTAGTTACATTTTCGTAACATGATTAGCAACGGTTGTTTGGCAAATGTTTAATTTGTTTAAATAATTTGTTGTGTCAAAATAAATTCTTATGCAAATTGCCCAGAAATTGTAAATCCTCCAGTAATTGTAAGAAAATCTGAAGAAGCGTGTGCGAAATTAATACCTATTAAGTCTGGTGAAAGGTATCAAAAACAATTCAGCCATTTTTGTGAATGGAAAGCAGAAAATAATGTGATGAAAATTGCGGAAGAAGTTATGTTGGCCTATTTTTTAGATTTGGTAAGAATTTAAATGATTACATTTATTATTTTATTTGTGAACTAATGTTTTTAGTCTAAGAAAATAGGTGCGTCTTCTTTGTGGCCGAAAAATTCCATGATAAAATCAACATTAATTGCGAATGAAAATCTTGACATATCTCGTTTTTCTAAAGTGGTTTCCAATAGCAACACTTTACCGGACCGGCCGTTTTTTGTGTTTTCCCGGATTGAAACTGTTGACGTAAAGTATTGGAATTTGACACAGTATGAAATAAAAAACTTTTTGAGACACAAATCACTTAGAAACATATAAGGTCTAGCTTGTTATGTCTGATATTAAAAAGACATGTTTGTATTAAAAACTCTGGAAATTCTAATTATTAACTGGTGAAATGAAAAATCACTCAAATACTCTGCCGAGAATGAAACTATTATCAATTCGATATTTGAAATTATTTTAGAAATGTTTAGTTTTGTGTTTGTTTTTTCGGTTACTTGAATAAAAAAACATTTTTTGTTGATCAAAGTTTATTGAAAGTAATGAAAATTAACAATTTTAATTTGATATGCTAAGTAATGAAAATGAACAAGTTTACTTTGATATGCTTTTTTTGAAACAAAAGAAAGTTTAGGGACTTCAGTATCTGGCGGTAATAACATATTCTGTGAAAAGTTGTCCCATTATTGCACCAGTATGTGGCGAAGCTATCTACAATTTCTGCGGGCCAGCACATGTCACCGTAAATGTTTTTCCATCTCATACCAAACATACTCAAACAAATTCAAATCTAGACTGCAAACAGGCCAAACAAAACGCGCGATTTGATATTCGTCAAGATATCCAGTAACTATCCGAGCAGTGTGGGTTCATGCGTTATCATGCATAAATTTTGGGTCACCTCCAAGAATAACCATGAACGGTAAAACATGGTCTTCTAGAACCTCTGTCAGATAATTATGCGCAGTCAACGTCCCATTCTCGATAAAGACTAACTCTGTACGAGTACAAAATTTAAATGACTCAAGAGCTGAAGGTAAAATACCATACACAACGACGTATGTAGTTGAATGAGCAGATAATTACTGACCCAAATTTTCACCAAAAAATCATCTTCAGTGAGGCCCATTTCTAGATGAATATTTAACAACAACTTTGTCGAATTTAGGATGATAATAATCCACAAGAACCAAGAGCGTACAATACATCCCGAAAAAGTAACTGATTTGTGTGGATTTTAAACTGGCGGCGTCCATATTTCTTTGAGAACATCGTTTGCCAGGCCAACACCGTCAATGGTAAGTTTTTTTGAGTACTAGAAAGTTTAAAAGAAAATAACTTAGCATGTGTAATATTTCTAGATCTGTCAAAAGCTTAATTTAATAATCTTATCTGAAGAATAGAGTACAATTTACCAAATAATTAACAAATATTAATGATGAAACTTTCACAGGACTATCTGATGCTCTGAGGGTAACTAAAGGAATACCTCAGGGTAGAATCCTTGACCTGTTATTATTTGTAATATATATTAGCCATATTTCTGAAATATTGCCACCACAAGGTCAAATTTTAAATTACGCCGACGATACAAATGTCCTTCTCAGAGGTAACACATTAAGATATGTAACTGAAGTTGGCAATGACAGCATGGCGAAGTTAGAAACTTGGTTTGAGAAAAACGAATTCGAATAAGATTATTTTATTTTTCAAATGTGGAATCAGACCTAAGATTTGGTGTTATATTTTGGGGTAGCAGCACAAACGCCGCAAGAGCTCTTGTAATACAAATGAAAATAATTAGAGTTTTGTATAAACTAGAATATAATGCAAGTTGTAGAGGTATTTTTAAGGAGGCAAATATCCTTTTTATGGCCACTACATATATGACAGCATAAAATTTCTATGGAAATACAAATCGCAATTCGAAAACGTATACCATCTAACTCGTTATGATAAAAGAAGAGGACAATTATATAATCTCTCTCTTTTCTGCCTAAAAATAAAAAACCTAAATTACAATCAAATGAAAACCATTATGTATAAATTATTATGTAACCTTACAGTTTATTATAAAATTGATTTAAATATATATTTGAAATCAATTTTATAATAAAGCTGTACTGAAGAGATCGAGAGATCGAAACACGTGTCTGCAGATGGTTATAAATTGGGTATTGAATTATTTAATTGCTTTTGCTAATTTATTTTTAATTACACCAACCTAAATTAATTTCTTGTTCAAAATGTATCATAATATAGTCAGTAACAAATTATTTAACGAACATTCAATCATTTTTAGTTCATTTTACAGAAAGAAATACGTTCAAACTAGTGTTGCTTTGATAGCCTTGCTATTTTGTAACACGCAAATTACTTTTGTATTATTCAATGTCTGTCGAAGTATTAGCTAGAGAAGTAGTTGTTTCAAAAGTGGTTTGTTCTTGTAGTCTTAATAAGACTCATTTGTTGTAGATTTTACGAAATATTTTCGTGTTTTTTCTAATTATTATATTAAAAAAAGCTTGAAAGAAATACCAAAATTTGAATATTACAATAATAGAAAAGTCAAATAATGTATTTATTGTGTCATGAAATGCATTTGAATTTGCAATAAGTGCCCTATTATCATAAAGATAAATTGGATCTGGTAACTTAGTCTACTATGTATCTTGTACTCGCTTTAACATATTCTACGATTAGGATTAAGATGCAGCATTTATATAAAGTAAAGTTCCTTCCGTAAATGTAAGATACACATTATTTTATAATGTTATGTTCCCTCCCTTAGTAGAAACATTCTATTCAATTTGTATTGCTATCTAAATTTTAAAAACACCTACTCTAGTTGTTTTTAGAATAATATAGGCATGCTACACTCTTGATAGTTTATAATGTTTATATTTCCATTTATTAAAACTTTAATAGTTAATGAAATATTTTGCTGCCTTTCTTACCTTACCTTACCTGGAATTAATGATAAAGTTAAATTAAATTAAATTATTTATTTACGGAATCTCCTTTACATTATAATTTGAATTTAAGTACAGCATATAGAACAAATAATCAATATAAAACTACACGAAAATTGTAACTACAAACAAAAATAATCCATAACTTACAAGTAAACAATAACACATAATATAAAAAAAACACATTAATAAAAAAAAAAAAAATTGAAAACCGATCCAATCCCCACGCAAAACATCTATCAAATCAAATCTCAATGTTACTCCTAACCTATATAATAACTTTAAAAAATAAAATAAGAAGAGTAATAAATTAATAAATTAATAAAATAATAACATAAATAAAAATAAAATAAATAGTCAGATCACAGATAAGTAAATATCACAGTCTGAATATCACATGCTTAATGTAGAATAAATAAATAAAAAAATATAAAACAAACATGCATAAAACAAATTTTTTACAAACAATAATAAAACATGGGATTAAAAAACATTGATAAAAACAGATTAAAATTAAAATATATTAATGACATTAGATAGATCCACACGTCGTAATCTTCTTTTAAAATATTCTAATGTTGGTGCAAACAGCACAAAGTTGGTATTGGTACTAATTTCATTAGCGCAGTGCATAATGCGTCCCATCGGATTAAACATCCCATATCGGGTCGGATGAAAATCCAACCGAAATAAAGGTTTATGCCTAGATTGAGAACAGCGCGGAATGTAAAAGTTTAATTGAGCTAAAAGTTCGCTACAATTAACTAACCCATTTACCAACTTGTATAAGAACGACATATCTAGAAACATTCTCCTTTCTGCCAATGATCTAATATCTAATACGCCTAGCATACCACTGTGGCTGTAAGTTCCGCCTCTACCCAATCTAAAATACATTAGTTTCAAAAACCTGCTTTGAACCGCTTCCAGCTTTTGAGATGACGTGCTGGTATACGGAGACCATACAAGAGACGCATATTCTAGGTGAGGCCGTACTAATGACAAGTATAATGATATTATTGTACTAGCTTTGAAATTCACCGAGAGCCGGTTGATAAACCCCAGAATTATCAGCGATCTGTTACAAGTATTTGAAATGTGTTTCGAAAAATTCAGTCGGCTTGTGAAGGTTAGCCCCAAGTCTTTAATTTCAGATACTTGTACCAATTGGTGGTTATTAATACGGTATTCAGAGCTACTACTAGAACTACGAGAAAAACAGATATAAAAGCATTTACTTAAATTAAGTTCCAGATGATTAGGTTCACACCAAAGGGCTAAACCATTTAAATCATCCTGAAGTCATATTTGATCAGATCTAGAACTGATGCTTCTATATATTTTTAGATCATCAGCATACAGGAGAAAGTTACTGGTTTTAAGATAAGATCCAATATCATTTATGAAAAGATTAAATAAAATTGGTCCACAATGAGAGCCCTGTGGCACACCGGATGACACCTGTATATATTTTGAGATGCATTTACCAATACGTACACGCTGTGTTCAGTTACTTAAAAACTTTTAAGCCAATCAATTACATTATCACCAAATCCCATCAATTTCAACTTATCCAACAATACGCTGTGCTGTGGTCTGTCGAACGCTTTAGAGAAATCAGTGTATATTCAATCAACCTGCAGGCCATTTTCTAATGCGTCCGACAAAAACGTTTGATAAAGCATTAAGTTAGTTACAGTCGATTTGCCTTTAAGGAAACCATGTTGCTGATTTACAATTAATTGTACAGAAGACCTCATAATTTGTTTAGAGATTAACAAATCTAACTGTTTTGGAATAACTGATTGAACAGTTTGTAAATGGGTACAATAAGAGAACATAGTATGTATTGGCTTGCTTAATGTATACACGCACATTTTTAAAAAATATGCAGGAATGCCATCTGGACCAATGTCACAAGACTCTGAGAGAGACGATAAACAATTAAATACTTCTGTAAGAGTAACATTGAGATTTGTCAGATCAATAGTTTTATCTCCAAAAAAATAAGAAACATCGTTACAGGGATCCTTGTATGCCGCAGCAAAATGGGATGCAAACAAATCAACCTTCACATCCGTCGTATTACCTATATCATTCCCCAGGTACATTTGTTTTGGAAATCCATGTGTTTTGCGGCATACATTTACGTGACTCCAAAAATGTTTGGGATCATGTCTAATTTTATTTTCAATGTGAGAGATATATTTATTATATAGTATGTTATTGAAGTCAGAACATTGTTGACGCTTGCTTCTAAATATCTCATAATCGGAGAATAAACCACTTTTTTATATTTTGCATGAGCCATTTTTTTCATTTGAATTAATCTAATCAACTTACTATTGAACCATTTTGGGAAATTGGACGATTTCAAATATTTAATTGGAACAAACATATTAAAAACTGAATACAATACATTATTAAAATTAAGGACATTCTCGTTTATACATCCACTAGAGAAGACTTGATCCCAATCCACGCACGCTAAAAATTGATTGATCTCATTATAATTCGCCGATCTAAAGTCATATATTGATTCCGAATTTTCACTTGTAAATTCCAGCGATGAACAAGAAACATTTAACGTGTACGGGATATGGTGAACACTGGGGCTACACAAATTATCACTCGCGCGGTTTACACACAATCCAGAAGAATTGGAAAATACCAGATCCAATAGTACGTTCCTATCATTTGGAATCTGATTCACTTGGAGTAGGTGGTAGAAATTTAAAACGTTAGCTAGAACGTCAGCGGGATAACTATTATTCCGTGCGCTCAACACATTCTCTCCAGAACTTTCCCATATGGCACTGGGAAGATTATAGTCTCCACAAAATATGTACTCACACATTGGGTTTGAACTGCAAATATTTTCGAGATCATCAGCGTGTGAAACATAAGACGAAATATTAGATGCAGGTGGTATATATGTTGTGATATGTATTATTTACTTTAACGAAAAGTTGTTCTATCGTGTCGCAGCTAGGAATGATGCAACTCTTTAAGTTATTACGAACTGCAACTAAAACACCACCACCTCTGGTTTTGCTGCTGTTAAGATGCGATCTATCCACTCGGTATATATCAAAATTGTGTAGCCCAAATTCAGCATCATTAATAGTATTATCCAACCAAGTCTCGACAAGAACAATGATATCATAATTAGATACATTTACGTTCAACATGAAGGATCTAATTTTACCTTTCATGCCGCCCAAATTCTGAAAGTAGATGTTTAGTTTTTTTTTATTGTGAGTAGATTTTACAAGGGATGGATGGCCGTTATTGTATTTAATGGTAAGATCAGTTTCACCCTGTGTTTCCAATTCAGTTTTTAGCAGTTTCAAATGATCGCGTTGTATTGGCGTTAAATCATTAGTGAAGCGAATATTCCCAGTATCCGTAGCACGAGTCACTTTTAATATATCAAGCGCCTCTTTTTTAGAGGAGAATGATACTTTCACTGGGCGAGGTCTATTGCCAGGCTTACCTAAGCGAAATATTTTTTTCGGCTCAAATTTTACTTGAGGATCGATGAGCTTCTTTATTGAATTGCCGTCGGCTTCTATTCTTTCCTGTAATTGACCAGAGGACTCGGGCAAATCAAAAACAATAATATTGTAAGATCTCAACTGCCTCTCCTCTACTTCATGAATGATATCCGCTTGAGCAATTACATCTGATGTATTCGTAATATAATTATTTGCTGCTGCGTTCTCTTCAAGGACGCCTATTCTGTCTTTAAGTGATTTAATATCATTTTTAAAAACCGCAAAAATATTCATTAACTCCATTCTAACTAAAGGCATAAATTCATCCTTAAATATTGTTCTAATTGTTTCGGTAAGAGACTGATTGTTTAGTTGCCCATCTGAGTGGGACAGCGACGTACGGGACGAACCGCTAAGCGATGAACGAGAAGGCTTGCAAGAATTACACTTCCAATAATTACCATCATCTTTGGCTGCCTCAGCAATAAAGTAAGCAACATCTACTAAAGACAATTCGTCTAAGCAATCGACGTGGAAGCGAAGTTTGCATACTGAGCATTTTAAAAACTTTGATCTTGAACCAATATTGTTATTGCAAGAACCGCACGCGCGAGACATTATATTCAATAATGATAAAACTATTTTACATTACAAAAGGAAAAACAATGAACAAACTTCACGTCAATGGGTCCGTAATGACGACTTTATTTAAACACAAACAAGGGTGTAGTAGACCACGGAGAGGTAAACAATAGCAAACAGAGGGATTTAAAGGAATATAATAAAGCCGACGAACATATGAATTAAAATTTCAATTAGGCCAATTTATTTAACGCAAGTAGGCGACAAACGTACTGCACGAGACGTAGTGGCCGCAAAAAAGAAGTAAAGGTCGTTGAGCCACGGGTCCCAATCCACACGTCGATAATATTGACAAAATAATAACACTATTGTAATAACCAATGAATTAACAATAACTTGTACAATTTTCACAATAAAGAAGTGTGTATTAACTAGGTAAAACACAAAAATTAAGGAGCACACAACTAACACTGCACACGCTGCTGACAGAAAGTTGTTCATTTTTTAAAGAAAAATGCTTTTATAATGGCCATTTGTTTTGTTTATAATAATATTATAAATGTGTAATAGCTTCCCTAGCAGACATCATCATAAATTAGACTCGATCTCGCACAAACAAAAACTCTTCGGTACAACCATTAGACAAATCAGAAGATCCGATACGAATATTATTAGATTAGAAATATTTTAATATAATTTAATAATACAAATAATATCTAGAGGAAAGAGTATTAAAACATATAGCACTCACTGAATAGTCTTAAGTATTTTAAATTTAATAATAATAATTTTATTTGCGGAAACTCATTTTACATAAATTATGATTCATTTACATATAGCAAAATAATAAACTTCTGAATTTATATCAACTACATTTACAAAAAACACCAATAAACACATCCAATGAAACATATTATATAAATTAATAATTGATTAATTAATTAATTAATAGTTATGTTTACTAGATCCACTCAAGTAAAATCAACAAACTTTATATATATATATATATATATATATATATATATATATAGAATTTACATTTATAATTACATTAATAAATAGTAATGAAATCACAGAATAGTTTATAAAAATAATTATGGACGCATTGAGAAAATAAGGGCGACTTACTTGTGAACAATTAAGAGTAAATCCTACGTGAGGTGCGACCACGTGCACATGGCGTACATTTTGAGGTTAGATTTCGAATTTTCCATATTTAAGGACATCATTTGAAAGTACAGTAAAAATAGAACATTGAACAGCTTATATATATATATAAATGAAGTAATCCTATTAAATATGATAAAACATATGCATAAAGTAATTAATTAATCTGCTTTTCAGTATATTATTTTGTTTTATAATATGTGTAACAGGTAACTAATTATGACAGAGAATGTATGAGATGTTAATAAGGGTAGTCGCATGCATGCCCATGATCGACCTCGGCTTGGAATTTTGGGGATAGGGAATGGGTAGCATTGTGCGGCTCCAAAACGTACCCGATGTCTGGTGAAATTTATGAACAAATTATCCCCCCGCGGCGGTAGTTTCCCCAGCGCCCATTTCATGTTCCGGTAGGAGCGAATATAATTATCGAAATTTCTGTATATACAGTGTATTCTAAAATGAACACATTATCCATTCAGTCACAATTGCATGAATAATATCATAAGTTTTAAACAAGTATCATCATTATACAAAGTATGAACCCAAGTCTCTATAATTATAATTTAAAATCTTAGTAATATCAATAGTATACAATAAATTAATTTTAAATGAAATCCACGTATAACCGAATTGTTAAAAAATATGTGATTAGCTGATCATTGAAAATTATTTTTAATATAAATAATTCTAAACCTCTAAGCATTATTTAATATAGAAAATAGTGATCTAGAACATAGATTAATTTCTCAAATTTTCACTTAGAAAGGTGGACTTAATTTTAATGTTGAAGTTATACAACATGAGCTGTTATAAAGCTAAACATATATCTGAAGATTGCCACTCCGTAACAATAATTGTGACACTATTAAAAAACGATAAGTGCATAAAACAATTGATTGTGATTTTAGTTACGCGATGGCAGATTTTAGTTACATACTTCAAATCTGGCGGTACTTTAGTACAAGGAGTTTTCTATATAACTAATAGCTGTGAGTCCTTGTAGAATAACAAGTGTTCTAATCTAAAATTGCCTAATGTTGTAATTTCGTTTTATCAAGAGTACAGTGAACAAAGTATTTTCTTTATATAATAGTAAGAAAATGGCAGAGTAATACTCAAACCACTTTATTTTTTCTTATCATTTTTTTTTTTTAATTTCCAACTATACTGCATCGATAAATTCCTAAAGAATGAATCTGGTAGGTAAATTGTATTCTAAAACAAGTTTTCTAGTTTTTATTTTTTTTAAATGTGATTTTCGTAAAATTTTAACTTTAATTCTTTATTTTCGTTCCTCAAAAAAGTTTTGAAGTTGGAAGATTGTCAATTTATGTAGTATTTTTAATTCTAAATAATTTTAGTCTGTTATGTTTTTGTTCTAAAATAATAAGGGGAGCAGGAAATTGCATAAGTGTGATTTTACATGTTAAATTCCTATTACCGAGAGGACAGTTCAACACCCTGTATATTAATAGTGTTTTGAGGATTTCTATGGTATCATTTATAGGTACATTTTGAAATTGGGATTCTACATCAAAAGAAATAAGTTTATCATCTGGTTTTAATTTGATATCTTTTAATTTGTTAATTAGATCTATTGAGTTATTTAATGAGTGATATTATATTCTTAATAATTTAAATTTATTAACAAGCCATTTTAGTAATTTATACAGGGTCCTGCAACAGTGCGTCAAGCTTTCCTAGCGCCTTTCTCGAAAGAGATAGAAAAAAATGTTTCATATAAAAATTTATTGAATTAAAAATCTCTATGCCGTAAAATTATTTTAAAATATACAGGATGTCCCAATTTTGCGTTATAACAAAAGCAAACATTTTTTTAAATGGAACACCCTGTATATTTTTCATTTTATAATTTGGATAGTATTTTATAACTTAAACCTTTTTTGGTTTTTAATTTCGATATGGCATTTCTGAGTTATTGACGTTTTTCTAAAAAAAATGTAAAAAGCGGAGGTTCACAAAAAAAATTATTCTGATGTTGTATTTAAAATTTAAGAAATTTTCTTTTTCCTATGGTTGGTCATAAGTACTGTTTATGTACCAGTGTTAAAAATTTTCACTTTTGAGGAACCCTGCCTTTGTATCAGACACGCCATTTTCTAAAATTTCAAATTGTCGTAACTCTTTTTTTTTTAAATGGAATCATATATTTTTTTAAATTTTATATTATTCTACATCTAATTTTCTACCTAAAAGTGATAATTTTCAAGATATAAAAGAATTTATATTTCAAACGGTCCTTGAATGCGAATTTGTTTTTGAATAGATAGCCATGACTGAAAAAAATGCATCTGTCAATTAAACAATTAGTTTGGCATGTAAATGGGAGGCGTGAATTACAAAAAACAAAAGAAGAAAGCCTATCATCAACGAGGAACCAAAAAGACATTGGTGAAGGAACTGGCATAAGCGAGAGGTCAGTACAAAGCATTCTGAAGAAAAATCGATATCAAGTATATGATATTCAGTGCTATTGGTGATTCCTTATAAACAATTTCAGGTTTTGTTAGATCCTTAGATCTAGCAGGTCATTTGGTGGGTCCATTCCTACCAATCCACTGGTTGGGAAAAATGAAATGCCCTCACGTCTTGTGAAAATTGGGCAGGTGCTCCGTCTTGTTAAAACCACACCCTGTTTCTTGTTAGTTAGGGTACATTAGCTAACGTTCCGGGTAATTCAATTTGCAAGAAGTACAAATACATAGACCTACTGAGATGGCCCTCGAAGAAATGTTGACCTACAACATGGTTTCCAAAAATTCCGCCCCAGACATTCAATGCTGATGATCAACTTGTCTCATAACATGCGGATTATCAGTTAAATAATAGTGAAAATTGTACCTATTGACAGATCCGTTGTTATGGGATGACGCCTCATCCGTGAATAAAATATATTGGAAAAACGAAAGATCCTCCTGTATTTTCTGTTTTCCCCCAGAAACAAAATTCGGAACGAAATTGAAAATCAGTATTACTCAGTTCTTTATGTAGCTGAATATGATATGCTTGATATCGATTTTTCTTCAGAATGCTTTGTACTGACCTCTCGCTTATGCCAGTTCCTTCACCAATGTCTTTTTGGTTCCTCGTTGATGATAGGCTTTCTTCTTTTGTTTTTTGTAATTCACACCTCCCATTTACATGTCAAACTAATTGTTTAATTGACAGATGCATTTTTTCAGTCATGGTTATCTATTCAAAAACAAATTCGTATTCAAGGGCCGTTTGAAATATAAATTTTTTTATATCTTGAAAAATATCACTTTTAGGTATAGGGTATGCTTAATATTTTTTGTAGGAAATTAGATGCAGAATAATATGAAATTTATAAAAATATATGATTCCATTTAAAAAAAAAGAATTACGACAATTTGAAATTTTAGAAAACAAAGACAGGGTTCCTCAAAAGTGAAAATTTTTAACACTGGTACATAAACAGTACTTATGACCAACCATAGGAAAAAGAAAATTTCTTAAATTTTAAATACAACATCAGAATATTTTTTTTGTGAACCTCCGCTTTTTACATTTTTTTCAGAAAAACGTCAATAACTCGGAAATGCCATATCGAAATTAAAAACCAAAAAAAGGTTTAAGTTATAAAATACTATCCAAATTATAAAATGAAAAAATATACAGGGTGTTCCATTTAAAAAAATGTTTGCTTTTGTTATAACGCAAAATTGGGACACCCTGTATATTTGAAAATAATTTTACGGCATAGAGATTTTTAATTCAATAAATTTTTATATGAAACATTTTTTTTCTATCTCTTACGAGAAAGGCGCTAGGAAAGCTTGACGCACTGTTGCAGGACCCTGTATAAAGGTGAATTAATGTTTGAAACTATTGGTTTAAATTTATTACCTGGTTTATGAATTTTAGGTAGACAATAAATTCTCGGCAAAATTGGATTTTTAATTGTTAATTAGTAATTATTATCTTTGATTAAAGATGTTGTAACGTTCACGTTTCGCCACCTCTTAATTTTTAGACTAAAAGATTTCAAGATATATAATTTAGGAAAATTTAATAAATTCAAAAACAACGATTTAACATAGGCGACCCAAATAACACCAAGATAAATATAAATAGAAATCATATATTTTAATTTAATAACATTTATTTTGCAATTCACATCATATATTCACCGGCTATTATGCAATTGGGCATCCATAAGGACGTAAGGGACGGATCCTCAATATTTAGTATGTTGAATTCAATTGCGATTGTTCGAAAAAGGTCAACCACAGGTCACCTTAAGACGAAATCACGCGTCCGTATTTTAGTCGATTAAAATTTGAGCATCTTCTATTTTAATATTTATCATTTACGGTGATATTTCGCTCGTGAGAGGGATCATCGTAATTTATATTTTCGACATTTGATAACAATTTTTACTTCCCGTGTGGGAGTTTATTAACATACTATTGTAACCACAATAATGCTGTGTGGTTGCGGCTTTATTTTCGTTAATTCGAAATTGTCATTTTTTTGAACTAGCTTAAGTATTTTTGGGGGAAATAAAGATTGATACAAATTTCTGGGACAGTAATTGTCGAGCTGTGTGCTCAGGAGGTTGTTGAAAAGGAGTCTTAAAGAACACGTGCTGTGTGCCATTGTGTTAAGAAAGAAATCTGAAAGAATCTCTGTGATCTTAACAACAAAATAAGTCCAAATTTAATATTAAGCGAGGCCAAACTACATCTTAAGGTAAACCTCAATTTTTTCCCCACTTTGTAGAAATTTGTCGATTATTTTTCTCTGCAATTTTGTTATCTACATTTTACCAGCTTGTCCGTTTTGTTTTTCTGTTTAATAATAATTAATTCCGGCTCGTGTACTAAAATTTAAAATTTTTAGGCCTCGTTGTTTGGGTTAGATTTTTGTTAAAAATTTAAAAATCCATTTGAGCCCATTCTTTTTGGAATTTTTGGCGATTTCCGAAGTGTAGTCCAAAGTCAAATTCTTTGCCACGGCGATTTCGAAGGATCTTTCGAAGGATTGCTTGGGCGGACTTCTGGAAGGATCAATCATCTTTCGCTGATCCTGGAGATAGGAGATGGTGTATTGAACCGGTAAATTTGCAGGAAAATTCCAGATAAGTGAACAAATAAAAAAAAAAACTGTTGAATTTTAAATTTAATTATATAATAATTAATTTGATCAGTGTTTTACATATTGATAAATTAGCGTTTAAGAAAAGGAACTCATTTAGATTTATTTAGTACTTAGAAATTTGAGTTGCATTAATTGATTGATAGGTAATTTTATATTCCTACCTTAATGTTCGTCAATTATTTAAAGTAGAAGAAGCAATTTTTATAAAGTAATTGCATTCATTAAATTAATTAGAATAAGGATTCGTGGGGGAAATTCAGGGAAGAGGGAATATTTTTTTGTTACGATTTTCTTTAGATTAAGGTTTGAATTAAATATATTGTATGACACATGTAAAGAGTGACGTCATTCTACCTGAATTTGTTTATGATTTAGATGATTATTTATTTTGATTTAGATGGGGATATGTTTTTTTTAAACGATTGTTTCGCACATTTTTAGTTGTTTGATTAAATTAAGTTTTAGTTATTATTCTTTTTGAAAGCGATTTTGATATTTGTATGTTATTGAGTGTTCGTGTGTTAATCAATTATTATTTAATTTATTTTTTTTATAGTAATAAAAGCATTGTATATTTTTTTCATTTTTTAATTAAATTTTGCATATTATTTTAACTTTCTTTCAATTAGTTATTTTTCTACCTTTGTTTTTCCTCCTTAAGTTTCTTGGTTTAGAGAGGAGAAGTAACTTTTTTTTGTTTTTTTAAATCTTATTCCCACGACTGTGCCTATCGACAAAGAGTTGCCGAAAGCAGGTCACAATGTTGGAAGTTTA
The DNA here is from genome assembly GCA_963969525.1 of Ontholestes murinus. Taxonomy (NCBI): domain Eukaryota; kingdom Metazoa; phylum Arthropoda; class Insecta; order Coleoptera; family Staphylinidae; genus Ontholestes; species Ontholestes murinus. The sequence continues at coordinate 39,658,829 of OZ018391.1, forward strand.
AGGGCGTTATTGATAAATTTGATGTAATTATTAAGTGTTTTTTTTGGTTATTGTTTATAGGGACCTGATTCTAATAAGTGGTTAACATTATCTATATAGTCTGAATTTTTAATGATAACAATACCATTGCCTTTATCTGCTTTAACGTAGAAACAATCCTTTTGTTTTAGTAATTTAATTGTTAATTAATTTTGTTTTTCACTTTTAATTATTGACATTGGTGGTTTATTGTGAATGATCTTTTTAATTGTATTTCTAGCAGCTGTATGAAAGGCTGGGGCATCTTTAGGATTAATGGATGCTGCGGCTGTTTCAATGTCATTGACTATATTATCAATTGAAAATTTTTTAGGATTTAAAGCATGTTTTAATCCTTTGACAGTAAATATAATTCTTATTTTGAGAAAACCTCTTCTGTCTTATTATGGATTAATGTTTGTGGGAGTTCTTGTGATAAATCTTCTGTTTGTGTAGTCTTCTGTCAATTATGTTGTAAAATAAGGAATTTCAATTTCTTCTGGATTCTGTCTGAATCTGGATCTGGATTGAGTTTGCCAAGGGTGATCAAATCATTGACCAGAGCACTTAGGCCTCACTAGGCCCGTTGTGCCCCCCCGACTGAGACAGCCCTGCGTTGTTCTATCACTCATTTAGCCACCCAAGGTGGCGAGCAAAAGACAGCACAACGCTTTTAGGATTATCCCTCATGTTGGTCATGTTCGGCCAGAGCTCCCCTAGCATGGACTCTCTAAGGTGGGCGAGAGCCGGGCAGGTGGTTAACATATGTTCCACTGTCTCGTCCTCTTCTTCACATGCTCTACATATGGGGGTTTCCACCCGTCCCATAGTAAACAAGTGTTTCCTTAGCTGACAGTGGCCCGTAAGGATACCTGTGATAAGACGCAGATTCCCACGGAATAGTCGCAGATATTATTCAGCTGTTTTCAGATTGGGTGAGCGTATTGCTTCCTTGGCCTATCTGCAGCCTGAGGTGTTGTTTTAGCATCTTGAGAGTGTTCTGTTTGAGGATGTCAGTGAGGCATTTCGGTGTCCCTTGATCCAGCGCAGCTCAATACTGTTTGATTATGCTGCTTGTTTCAGGGTGTTGTGACGTTCTTTTACTAGTCTTGAGGTGATCTTGTGACCACTCACTGCTAGTATTGCTGCCCTACTGTCTGTAAGGATTTGGATGTTCCTATCACGGATGTCACGGTGTGGGATTCCTTTCGCCCCATGTGCTTCTCTAGGGATATATCTAATGAAAGGTCCATTTGTTGCGAGTAAATTCCCGCCCCGGATCCTCTTTTGGTTTTAGAACCATCGGTGTAAATTCGGAGGGTTTCCCCACTATCTACACTTCCGGTTCCTCTTTTAATCGATACATTATAGGGTCTATTGAAGACGTAGCAGGGTGGCAAATTGCCTGTCTTCATTCCAAGGGAGGATGTCTTCTTGACAGCCTCCTCTAAAAGGCGACAGTGTCTGCCAGCCTTGCCTCCTTTGTACCAGAGTCCAACTGTGTTTAGTCGCAGTGCTGCCGCCTTGGCCATCTCCTGTACGTATAAGTCGAGAGGTGGAAGCCAGAACATTGCTTTCATTGCTGCAGTGGGTGTTGTTCGCATTGCTCCGGTCGTGCTGAGGCATGCTATCCTTTGCAACTGAGTAAGCTGCTTTTCTAAGGTTTTCTGTCTGGCTCTGGGCCACCAAACCAGTGCTCCATAGATTAGCATTGGTCTTACTACCGCTGTGTACAGCCAACGTGCTATCTTGGGAGATAGCCCCTAGTCTGCCCCACAGCCCTCCGGCATTGCCAGAGGGAGGCCCATGCTTTTTTACATTTCGCTTTGAGATGTGGTTCCCACGTCAGCTTGCCGTCGAGGATCACTCCCAGGTATTTGACTTTCGACGACAATGTCAACTGGGTGTTGAGGAGCTTAGGAAGCTTAGTTTTCTTTTCTTTGTGAAGAAGACCATTTCAGTCTTTGACGGGTTTATGGTCAGAGACTGGTCGTTACACCAGTGTTCAATTATTTTGAGGGCTTCGTGCATCAAGCTGCATTACACCGTCTCAAATCTGCCTGTTAGCAGGATGGTTATGTCATCTGCATATCCTATGGTGTGGAAGTCATTGTTAAGTCTCCGCAGTAGGCTGTCAACAACTATGTTCCACAGGAGTGGTGAGAGTACTCAACCCTGTGGGCAGCCTTTAGCAACGATCCAGCATGCTTTTGACCCATCCACTAACTGTGGGGTTCACATCATGCGTGGAGAGAGCAGTTTCCATTTTTCTGAAGGTCGTTTTATCAAAGGCACCTTCTATGTCAATGAACACGCCCAAGGTGGATCCAAAGATCTTTCGATTCGGTCTACAACAGTGTGCAGAGCCGACTCCGTTGATCTCCCTGAGTGTATGCATGTTGGTTAGCGTGAATCGGATTCGTAATCAAAGCCGTCTCGCGAACTAATCTTTCGCACAATTTCTCTAATATTTTCTATTACTTATATACTTATATTACTATTACTTCTCTCCGTGCTAGAGGGATGTATCTGAACGCAATACATGCCCTGAATATTTTGGCTAGGTGGGCTGATAATATATCCAGCCCCTATTGGAGGAGGGCCGGGAATATACCGTCCAAGCCCGGCGCTTTAAATGGTTAAAAGCTTTTGATTGCCCAGGTTATACGTGCCCCTTCCGTGAGGTGATCTGCCACCTCCCAATCCTCCTTAGAGGGGTTTGAGAGTATGGGTTCTGACCAAGCTTCATCGGAGGTGTTCGTACATCCTGGGAAATGGGTGTTAATGAGAATCTCAGCTGCTTCCGAGAGGTTAGAAGAGTAACTTCTATCCTCTCGTTTTAGGCAATCTGGTTGTCGTGAGGGATCCTTGGAGAGGATCTTTTTGAGCCTTGCAGCTGCCGAGGTGGTTTCAACCTCCTCACAAAAAGACCCCCAGGCTGCCATTTCTCTTTGTCTTATTAGTTTTTTGTAGTCTTGATGGATGTTTCTATAGACCATCGAGTCCGACTGTTGTTTAGATTTCTTTGCTTTATTAAAGGATTTTCTCGCGACTCTTCTGAGATGGTCGAGTTCTCCGCACCACCAGGGTGTAGCGTTCCCGCAGAATTCGCAAAGTTTCACTTTGTTTTGTAAAACAGATGTGTTTTAAAGAATACCATTTAAAGCATTATTTGCTTGGTATATAGTTCCACCCTGCTAAAAGAACTTATTGACATGTTTTTGTTTTCTTATTTTAAGTAATGATTTATGTAAAATACTTGAAATTAATGCTAATAAATAAATTCAAGCTGAAAGACCTACGTATTTTTCTGGAAAACAAAGAGGTTGGCGCAAAAATGCTATTCTTAATAATTTACCCCCTTTTGCATTCTTTACAATTTACTTTAAAAAGTTAATGTGCAATGGTGGATCAAGTAGACGCCTGTTTATTCTGCAGTGTTAGGGTGATTAAAGAGTCCACCAAAACCTCTTGTATGAACTGCAAGGAAGTAGCACATGGGGGCTGTTTTAACAATAAAAAATGGAAGCACATGTGGACTGTAGACGAGAGCACAATGATTTGTTGTGGTGTATTAAGTGAATCTAACCTAAACACCGATCCAAAGGATAACGAAGAATATTATGATGGTACTTTAGAAATTAAATACCTAAAGGATTTATTGTATCACAAAGACATTATCATAAACGAACTGTAAGATAAAGTAAATTTACTAAAAGAACATAATAATTTACTGGAGAAATTTGCGAATTCATATAAACAAAATTCAGCGACATCTGAGCAACAAGGTTCATAAGGCACTTAATAATAAAATCACAAATTCAGCGATTTCTACAACGCCAGCCAATGATAAGTCTCCAAAAAAACCGGACCGTGTATTGAGACACTCAATGTGCAATCGCCCGCACAAATTCAGCTGCGCAAAAATCGCGCTACTCCGAAACCAAATTCCGCGCCTTGTACAAACCCAAACACTTACTCGGAGGTCGCCGCATTTGAAACTGTCACACATGATGCCAACTTGAATATGGATGAGACAGCGGAATGTTCAAACACAGATGGACCATGGATAACCAATACATATAAACGAAAATGAGCTTCCATGATTACTGGCAAAAAGGTTAATAGAGTTAGTGGTGCCAACGTCTTTTTTCGAGCGGCTACAAAATTGGAATGGTTATATGGAAATTGCGATCCAACTGTCGATGAAGAAAGCATCACCAACCATTGGAATGAATTCCATCCGGATATAAACATTGAATAATTAGAAGAGTTAAACACCAAAGCAAAAAATAAAGCATTCAAATTAGGCACCGATTTCAATCATTTGAATAGTTTAATTCATGGCCTGCAGGCATAAAAGTTAGGAGATTTTCAAAAATTCCGAAATCAAATTTTCATGATCACAACAACAAACAGAAAAAAACCTAAACCAAAAGAACGAAAATGTAACAGACCTACATATATTATTCTTGAAAGTTCGGTCGATTAGAAATAAAGTACCGGAAATAGAAGCTTTTATTGTTGATGAAAAATATGAAATATTATGTTTTACGGAACACTGGTTATCGCGGAGTAAATGCAGTATTTTAAAAATCAATAATTTGCATTCAAGAGCATATTACGCCCGCGAAAGTTTTAATCATTTATGCGATAGAAGATACAGATGTCCGAAATTTCAATACTCTTACAGATCAAATTAGTGTTGATAAAGTGTGTGAACTATCGTATGTGTATGTAAAAACTAGAGATACTTACATATTGTGTGTGTACCGCTCTCCGAATGAAAACTTTGTAGGATTTTTTAATATTTTATTGTTATTTTTAGAAAAGTGTATTTCACTAGAGTTCCATTATATTAAATTTTATTATAAATGATTATAAAGTGCAATCATTAATTGATGATATTTGGATTTTATAAAACGGTTACATACAATACATAACAACTGTATTGATAACATCTTTACTAACTATGATGATAATGCTATCTTAGTGACAGGACTTAATGCCTCCCTCTCAGATCATCTTATCAATTACAGTAAAACACAGTCAATTTCCAAAACTATGTACCAATAAAATCGTACGACCCATTACTATATCAGGTAAACAAATCTTCTTTGAATTACTAAGAAATGTAGATTGGGAATTTTCTAAAAACAACATTGATCTCAACAAAAAAATGGGATCAGTTACATTACCATCTTATTAAATCTCTGGAACAAGCGTTTCCAGCACGTCAAACTGAACAAGGGTAGTAAATACACAATAGTAAAATTAAATGGATTTCTCATGAGCTCCGGGCAATGAGAGAAATTAAATTACTTGAGATAGATCACTTAAATCATCCCAGTGAACAAAAAAGGGTGCGTAAGAACAATTATTTAAGAAAATATAAGTCGACCATAGTTCTAGCCGACTAAAACGCAAATATCCAATATATTCAAAGTTGTAGTAACAAAATAAAAACACTATGGTCAGTTATGAATAAGGAAAGGGGCCAGTCACAAAAAATGGCTATAACAGATACTGCATCTTTGATCTATTTTTATCACAATTGCCCAAAACCTGACCAATAACAATTATACCTTATAGTTTTGATAAGCGCAGCCTCGATATTATAATGTCGTATCTAAGTGACCGTAAAAAATCAGTTTGCCTAAATGGTGGCATGTCAGGGGCTTTGACAATACTACAAGGTGTACCTCACGGTTCAATATTAGGGCCCATATTGTTCCTAATTTATATCAATGATTTACCAATGGCACTAAACGGAGCAACAACATTATTATTCGCAGATGATACGACTTTTATAAATGTAGCTCAAAACATAAACGATGTTAAGAACCAAAACTCCCAATCCCTAATAAATGCTACCACGTGGTGTATAGATAAATAAATGTAAATTTAAATTAAATGACTCTAAAACTACGAACATGATATTCTCTGTAACTAACTCAGTATTAGATAATAATCCGTTCCGATTCTTAGGACTTCATCTTGATCCTGAGTTTAAGTGACACGCACATGGTGACGCACTTTCACACAAAAACACTTGGGAAAAACATATTCTGCCTCCGTAACATTTCTCGGCAAATACCCAGACATGAATTAAAGCATGCATACTTTAGACTAGTTGAGTCCCACATAAGAATATTAGTCTGGGGATACCCAACTATTAAACAACGATTATTTTGCTACAACGGCGCACAGTGTGCCAAATCCGAGCGCGAGCGCCAGGGGGGGTTTTGAGGAAAAAAAATTAAATTGAAAATTTCGAAAAAAAAACATATCCACTCGATTGTAGATACATGAAACCCTTTAGATCTTGCATATTTATATTTTTTAACCCTCTATATTATTCGCAATTAACGCTTAAACTTGATCGATTTAGAAAACAACGATTTTACAGCATTTCGCGCGCAATGTTAAATAATTTATTACATAGGTTGTAGATGTACTATCAATATAATATTACACACAATTGTTTACAACATAATACTGTCCGTTATGGTTAAAAAATCATGTCTCTAGCTATTATGGAATAAAAGTTAAAACATTTTGAATATGAATAATATTTTAAATATAAATTTTAATTTTAGATAGAGTTATATAAAAAATTCAAACTCGATGAGGTTTGGGAGTATCACCAAAAATTAGTTCAATGTTTTCTCTAACTGCCCTCAAAATTTCGTATCTCCACTCCTGCATATTTTTGGTCTTTTTGATTTTTATATTCGGCGCTACCTATCAAAATTGGGTCGAGCGAACCCGTATGCAGTATTGCGGAGTCGAGCGCACTATTTTCAAGCAGCAAGCATAAACATAAAATAAAAACGCACTTAAAACGCACTTGTAAATATTCAAAAAAATAGGGCTGTTACAGAAAACCCAGACAAATATTTCTATGACAGTGTTAATCCTCATAATTTGCGATTTTCTGAAAAAAAAAAAATATTAATCAGAATATTTATAAAATTTGTCTGATATTGTAGAACGAAATTATTTATTTTGTAATGTCTGATTTACTTACTTATTTAAAATGGAAAATTGTTAGTATCATCATCAGTCAATTCGTAGTCAGTGCCACTTGTGTCCATTTCACAAATAATAAAAATTTTAGCGTCTCTAGGTAGTTATGACACGATATGACACTGAAGAGGAAGAAACTGATAAGGATACTTAATTGTTTATAACATAATACTGTATACTATAAGTAAAAAATCAAGTTTCTAAATAATTTGGAATGAAAGTTCAAATTTTTGAACATGAATAATATTTTAAATATAAATTTTAATTTTACAAATTGTTATATAAAAAGTGTCAATTGGATGAGGTCTAAAAATATCACCAAAAATTACTTTAATATTTTCTCCTACTACCCTCAAAATTTCGTATCTCCACCGGTGCATATTTTGGTCTTTTTAATTTTTTTATTCGGCGCTACCTATCAAAATTGGGTCGAGCGAGCCCGTGTTTAACTTTAGAAATTCTTATATAAAAAATGTCAATTCGATGAGGTCTAGAAATATCACCAAAAAATACTTTAATGTTTTCTTAAACTACCCTTAAAAGTTCGTATCTCCACCGATGCATATTTAGGGTCTTTTTAATTTTTTTTTATTCAGCCTATAAAAATAGGGTCGAGCGAAACCGTGTTTAACTTTAGAAATTGTTATATAAAAAATGTCAATTCGATGAGGTCTAGAAATATTACCAAAAATTACTTTAATGTTTTCTTAAACTACCCTTAAAAGTTCGTATCTCCACCGCTGCATATTTGGGATCTTTTTAATTTTTTTATTCGGCCTATAAAAATTGGGTCGAGCGAAACCGTGCTTAAATTTAGAAATTGTTATATAAAAAATGATGAGGTCTAGATATATCACCAAAAATTACTTAAAGGTTTTCCTTAACTACCCTTAAAAGTTCATATCTCCACCTGTGCATATTTAGGCTCTTTTTAATTTCTTTATTCTTCGCTACCTATAAAAATTGAGTCGAACGAAACCTTGTTTAACTTTAGAAATTGTTATATAAAAAATGTCAATTCGATGAGGTCTAGAAGTATCACTAAAAGTTACTTTAATGTTTTCTTAAACTACCCTTAAAAGTTCGTATCTCCACCGCTGCATATTTGGGATGTTTTTAATTTTTTTATTCGGCCTATAAAAATTGGGTCGAGCGAAACCGTGCTTAAATTTAGAAATTGTTATATAAAAAATGTCAATTCGATGAGGTTTAGAAATATCACCAAAAATTACTTAAAGGTTTTCTTTAACTACCCTTAAAAGTCCGTATCTCCACCTGTGCATATTTAGGGTCTTTTTAATTTCTTTATTCTTCGCTACCTATAAAAATTGAGTCGAACGAAACCTTGTTTAACTTTAGAAATTGTTATATAAAAAATGTCAATTCGATGAGGTTTAGAAACATCACCAAAAATTACTTAAAGGTTTTCTTTAACTACCCTTAAAAGTCCGTATCTCCACCTGTGCATATTTAGGGCCTTTTTAATTTCTTTATTCTTCGCTACCTATAAAAATTGAGTCGAACGAAACCTTGTTTAACTTTAGAAATTGTTATATAAAAAATGTCAATTCGATGAGGTCTAGAAATATCACTAAAAGTTACTTTAATGTTTTCTTAAACTACCCTTAAAAGTTCGTATCTCCACCGCTGCATATTTGGGATGTTTTTAATTTTTTTATTCGGCCTATAAAAATTGGGTCGAGCGAAACCGTGCTTAAATTTAGAAATTGTTATATAAAAAATGTCAATTCGATGAGGTTTAGAAATATCACCAAAAATTACTTAAAGGTTTTCTTTAACTACCCTTAAAAGTTAGTATCTCCACCTGTGCATATTTAGGGTCTTTTTAATTTGTTTATTCGGCACTACCTATAAAAATTGGGTCAAGCAAAACCTTGTATAACTTTAGAAATTGTTATATAAAAATTGTCAATTCGATGAGGTCTAGAAATATCACCAAAAATTATGTTGAGGTTTTCTTTAACCACCCTGAAATTTCGTATCTCCACAGGTGCATATTTGGGGTCTTTTTAATTTTTTTATTCGGCGCTACCTATCAAATTGGGTCAATTCGATAAGGTCTAGAAATATCACCAAAAATTGCTTTGATGTTTTCTTTAATTACCCTCAAAATTTCATATCTCCACCAGTGCGTTTTGGCTCTTTTTATTTTTTTTGTTCGGCGCCAACGTAGAAATCACATCTTGCTGTTTGAGAATAGTAAGCTCGACCCAATTTTATTTGGTGGCGCCGAATCAAAAAAATTAAAAAGACCCCAAATATGCACCTATGGAGATACGAGACTTTAGGAGTAGTTAAAGAAAACCTTAAAGTAATTTTTGGTGATATTTCTAGACCTCATCGAATTGACATTTTTTATATAACAATTTTTAAAGTTAAACACGGTTTCGCTCGACCAACTTTTTATAGGTAGCGCCGAATAAAAAAATTAAAAAGAGCCTAAATATGCACAGGTGGAGATATGAACTTTTAAGTGTAGTTTAAGAAAACCTTTAAGTAATTTTTGGTGATATATCTAGACCTCATCCAATTGACATATTTTATATAACAATTTCTAAATTTAAGCACGGTTTCGCTCGACCCAATTTTTATAGGCCGAATAAAAAAATTAAAAAGATCCCAAATATGCAGCGGGGGAGATACGAACTTTTAAGGGTAGTTTAAGAAAACATTAAGGTAATTTTTGGTAATATTTCTAGACCTCATCGAATTGACATTTTTTATATAACAATTTCTAAAGTTAAACACGGTTTCGCTCGACCCTATTTTTATAGGCTGAATAAAAAAAAAATTAAAATGACCCTAAATATGCATCGGTGGAGATACGAACTTTTAAGGGTAGTTTAAGAAAACATTAAAGTAACTTTTGGTGATATTTCTAGACCTCATCGAATTGACATTTTTTATATAAGAATTTCTAAAGTTAAACACGGGCTCGCTCGACCCAATTTTGATAGGTAGCGCCGAATAAAAAAATTAAAAAGACCAAAATATGCACCGGTGGAGATACGAAATTTTGAGGGTAGTAGGAGAAAATATTACAGTAATTTTTGGTGATATTTTTAGACCTCATCCAATTGACACTTTTTATATAACAATTTGTAAAATTAAAATTTATATTTAAAATATTATTCATGTTCAAAAATTTGAACTTTCGTTCCAAATTATTTAGAAACTTGATTTTTTACTTATAGTATACAGTATTATGTTATAAACAATTAAGTATCCTTATCAGTTTCTTCCTCTTCAGTGTCATATCGTGTCATAACTACCTAGAGACGCTAAAATTTTTATTATTTGTAAAATGGACACAAGTGGCACTGACTACGAATTGACTGATGATGATACTAACAATTTTCCATTTTAAATAAGTAAGTCAGTCAGACATTACAAAATAAATAATTTCGTTCTACAATATCAGACAAATTTTATAAATATTCTGATTAATATTTTTTTTTTTCAGAAAATCGCAAATTATGAGGATTAACACTGTCATAGAAATATTTGTCTGGGTTTTCTGTAACAGCCCTATTTTTTTGAATATTTACAAGTGCGTTTTAAGTGCGTTTTTATTTTATGTTTATGCGTGCTACTTGAAAATAGTGCGCTCGACTCCGCGATCCTGCATACGGGTTCGCTCGACCCAATTTTGATAGGTAGCGCCGAATATAAAAATCAAAAAGACCAAAAATATGCAGGAGTGGAGATACGAAATTTTGAGGGCAGTTAGAGAAAACATTGAACTAATTTTTGGTGATACTCCCAAACCTCATCGAGTTTGAATTTTTCATATAACTCTATCTAAAATTAAAATTTATATTTAAAATATTATTCATATTCAAAATTTTTTAACTTTTATTCCATAATAGCTAGAGACATGATTTTTTAACCATAACGGACAGTATTATGTTGTTAACAATTGTGTATAATATTATATTGATAGTACATCTACAACCTATGTAATAAATTATTTAACATTGCGCGCGAAATGCTGTAAAATCGTTGTTTTCTAAATCGATCAAGTTTAAGCGTTAATTGCGAATAATATAGAGGGTTAAAAAATATAAATATGCAAGATCTAAAGGGTTTCATATATCTACAATCGAGTGGATATGTTTTTTTTTTCGAAATTTTCAATTTAATTTTTTTTTCTCAAAACCCCCCCTGGCGCTCGCGCTCGGATTTGGCACACTGTGCGCCATATGCACCACATCGACGTCAGCACTGGAGACATATTTTGTACCAACTGAATCTAGAAGTAAAAATACCCCTGGAGGAACCCTATACGATCATCCTTGTTTGTGCCCAAAAAATAATTGAACTGGGCATAAAAAGAGAAAACGTCTGCATCCTCGCAGTCAGTAAAACCAGTCTTGCTATCTTAGCACATCTCAAGGTATCATCAAGACTGGCAAATGAATGTGTTATGACATGTTATGATAACAAATTTTATTGAAGTCGTCTCCTTCATGGCAGCAATGTCATCGATACATGCAAGAGTGGAGGCACATTTTATTGTGAACTTAAGCCTTTTCATGTGCAAACTAAATTTTTGTAAGCCATAGCCATATGCACATACTGTGTAAATAAAATTTTGAAAAAATACATTTTTCATCATACCTTAATTAATCAAGATAAAATTCATACTCTCATTAAAAATTGTATTTTCTGGGAAATAAATGTAACGAAAGCAATGTATGACGGAAGTAAATTGGGAAGTTTTAAAAAATAACTAATACAATATTATTTTATCCGTATCAGAGTGTCAAAACATATTGAAATATGTACTTACATGTATTAATTTAAAAACATACATGAAATTTGTGTAATTTAAAATAAGTGTTTAATAATACTTTTAGTATTTTTAATATTTAGTAGTAAATTAGAAATAAATTATGTTTTCAATATTTTAAATAAATGCATTTTTTTTAAATAGCCTTCATTACATTAATATATAAACATTACATTATGATAATAAGAATATGTATTAATTTTATTTTTGTACATAATGATAATATGATTATGTTTGCCGGCTATTGTAGGATACTATTTTAAAGATTTATATTTATATTGAATAAATATAAGTAGTAATTGTAATCTACCACCTAAAATCGACTTTTCTAATAACTGCAGAAAAAATAACATAATAATTATTTAACTCTTCACCAAACTTGCTGACAAAATAGTTATTCACAAAATCATAATTTTACAAAAGTTGGCGGACGGAATTCAATTATCTAAAATGTTTTTTCACTTAAACCCAATTGTGCTCTTTATCAATTGTAGCTCTAAATTCTATCTTATTAGCCCCTTTGATAGATGTTTAACTTGTTATGTAGGCATCTAATGTAATGTAATGGGTTCGGTGGGTCCGAAATTACCTCGACCTAAGAGATCTTTTGTAATTATCCCTGACCAGCTTGAGTTCCTCAATGTCTAGACCTTTTACGCAGTCTACGATAGTTTGAGGGTTCATGTGTACCAATTCACCAGGGTTTAAAATGACAGATAGTTTCCTCTTTGAAGGGCCAGGGCAGAGCATTCACACAATAGGTTCTCCGCTGTTTCTTGTGCCTCATTGCAGAATCTGCAGTTGGCATCTGTTGTCTGACTTATCTTAGTAAGGTGGTGTCCGGTTAGCAGGCGGTTATAAGCCTTAAGTTGCCCTTGCTTAATCTAAGAAACCGTCCAGACCTTACGCGAGAGACGGCGAAAACCTTTTTTCCTGCACTGAGCACTTTTGTCAGTATTTCCCATTCCTGGATCATCCCATTAATGCGGACTTTAGTTATTCTATTGTACGGTTCTGGTCCAATAAATGGAGTTGCAACTCTGTTTTTCTTGTTATTGTAGCCCCTTTTTAGACATAAGTGGGCGCATGTGTTCAAGGCCTTGATTTCTGCCTGAAATCGATGGGGACAGGCCCAAAGTTCTCGATAAGCCGAATCGAGGGCTAGTGATGCCGATTCCGATTCAATTATCAGTTTTAGATCCGTCAGTGAACCAAACTATTGGAGCATTGTAAATGCCTGACTCGTGGAGTGGTATAGAAGAGGCAATAAACAACTCCTGTGCTTTGATGCCAATGCTCACAATATGACTAGGGGTGATATTTATAGTTAGTAGTTATTTAAGTTTTACCGCTTAATTATCCTTACCTCATTTCCCCTAAAAGTCATGGAGAAAATTAAAGACGACGATACAAGGAGCAGTGCCGTAGAAGCAAATCCGCTCTATAGGCAGCAGTTTGCCTATCAACCTGGCAAATACACTGTAGATGCACTTCATAGCCTCACAATAGGCACAAAAACTTCGCTACAACATAAGGAGATTGCATAAGATATTTTCGTAGATATTAAAGGAGCGTTTGACAACCCAACTTTCAAAAAAGGAGCCATCAAAAAGAATATCGGTATACCCACAATAACATAGATCAAAGGTGCACTTTAAAACCGTAATATTATCGCAGGTATAGTTAGCGAATCAAAATCGGTAACTACAGGAAAAGGGTGCGTTGTATGTGGTGGACGACCTTCTGACGACCTTCATCAATATGGGTTATTGTATGCAAGTATATGTACGACATAGAAATTGTCATAAGGAGTAAATATGACAAAATCATTCCTAGCCCAAGACACTCTCAATGCCATAGTAAAATTGTGTCTGATGAAAGGTTTCAATGTAAATCCTGATAAAACTGTGGTGGTACCTTTTACTAAAAGCATAAAGCTAAATATTAAAGCTACTAAACTAAAAGCACAAGAAATTACGCTGTCCTATCAGGTTTAACACTAGATACAACTTGATTGGAAGGCGCACCAACAGAAAATAATATGCAAAGCTATAGCGCGGCAGAATGGATTTGCCGCAGGCTCTTTAGCAAATATTAGGAACTGAAACCCAAAATAATACATTCGTTGTAGATTACCACTAGTACAGTGGGTCAAAATTGAATGGCCTGTCTTGGTATGACGAGGGCTGTGCAAACCACCCTCTGTAGCAATGGAAACTTTATTGGACCTACTTCCCCTACATGAACAAATGAGAAAGGAAGAGAATACATTGATAAGGTACAAGACATAAATTTGGGCACTCAGAAATTTTGAACATCATTATACCACAATCACCGTCGGACGTAATTCTGACCAAAATTGATTTCATATCGCGCTTTAAAGTGATTATTGACAGTCGCCAAGACAGTCTGAATCAAACACAACTCTGAAATGTAAAATACAGTTGCATTACAAATGGAAACGGGCTCCGGTATAGGCATATAACAATAGCCTTGGGAAGATGTTCTCAGGTTTATATGAAGAAGGGATACTGATCTCAGACAACCAATATATCCTTAAGAGCTTCAAGGCATACAGCTTCAACTGTAAATAAGCTCCGAACCAAGGGCAACAAGCATGCCGATGTACTTACCAGGGAAGGATCAATGCCTACATGTAAGCTATCAAAAGCACATATGAAGAGTATAATCTAAGAGTGGGAAAAAAGTGCGAAACAGTTGTTATCCCTCAGAAATAGGTATTTCCTTAAAGGGATTTTTATTGTTTTTAGATAAAAACACTGAACAAGTGAACTGTTCTATTTGACAAAATAATCTTACACGTACAAATTCTGAGAAATGTACGGAGAGAGCAACATATTATTTGTAATGAACCCGCATCCAATATTTCGTAATATCAACTGTTAATTATTAACAATAAACACTGGTGTAACTACTCGGTATCTCTATGATTTAGGATAAAGTATTGTGCAACAACATATCTGCCTCTGACGTAAGGTGAACAACGGGGATCACTCTGACAGCCGAAAGTCTCTCCAATTATTAATAAGTGGTTGATTTTCATTTTTTTTTTAAATTTAGATTACTACAATTATTTCGCCACACTGTGACTTCTTCAGGTGAATGTATGAATATGAATGAATAGTTGGAAAGAATTACGTGACGTACTATATATATATTTTTTTCAACGGAATAAACCAAATCTAGAGTAAAATTGATAAAAACCCTGCATATTTTCATGCCTGTAAGACTTTAACAATTTGAAAACAACAGAAAAAATCTGATCAGTCAAATATTGTTTACATGTCATTCTTTTCTCAAAAGTCAATGGATTCCATTTAGGTATTAAACACCAAACTAGATCTTAAGCTATTAAAATTATCCTGAAAGGGGACTGTATCTGTAAAAGAACCCCTAATAAAAACCCATACACAATAGAATTAAAACAAACCCATATAAATAATAACATAAAAAACTTTAATTTTATTAAATCGACGAGATAATTATGTAATGAAAGTTTCTGAAACTTTGCAATCCAAATATTAAATTGTTATTAAAAAGTATATATTTTAACCAATTTCGAAAAAAAAAACAATACGGGTGTAGATTTAGAACAAATAAGAAATATTTATAATAAATCTAATCTAAATTTTCACCAAAGCAATAATAATTAATTCTGGATATTAATCAAGTTGTAAATTTAATTTATAAATTAAATTATTTGCAAAATTCTAATTACAAGACATGAGTAAAACACCTATTATATAAAAAAGGCACAAAAGTTCATTTTAAAAATGATTGGTCAAACAATACTTTGATTTCTAAAATAATTTATGATGTTTAATGTAAGATCTAATATATAAATCATTTTGTAAAATAGTCGTGTAAGTTTAAGGCTTATAATTAATTGAGATTAAGTTATTACAAACAGAATGATAAAACAGGCTAAGGGAAAATCAAACAACGAAATCAAAGTAAAAAAAGGAAACATTCTAGTGGCCAAATTATTTTCATACATATTATGTTTACCCCTCTTACATATATACATTACTTAGTACCATAACAGGAAATTTTATATAATACATTTTATCACATAAAATATTAAACATCTGATAAAAATATTCCTTTGTTTGTTGTTTTATATACATTAAGGGAGCAGGATGCATAAATATCCATATATTATGTTTATAATTTAATACTCTTATTTTGAATTATATTTATAATTGAAATGGCTTCGTCTCAAATTAATTATTAATATTATGAAAGCAACCACTTCAAACTCATTAAATATAAGAGTGGAAAATTTAAAATCCATAAATACAGAAAACGGTGTTGTTTATTATTATAACATTATGGTAAATATTGTACTAAATACAATATTCGCATTAAAATACTGGTTCCGTAATCGGAATTTTTTACTGTTGTTAAAATACATTAAGTATTCTTAAAATTGATGTTAAGAACGGTTTAATTAACATGAATTGTAAGAAGAAACTCTTATATACGGAACAAAGTTTATAAAATAAAGTGTATAAGGATATAAATACAAGTTCATAAAAAGCCGCCAATTACTTCTTAAATGGAAGCATTTGTATACCTCTATAATTAATAAAATAATTTTTAAAAAGGTACCTTCACTGCCGCGTCGTAATCCAGCTGCCTCTGCTCTCTGGTTGTCGATCTCTTTTCCTCTTCTAACTGTGTTTGCTTCTCTTTCTCCTTAGAACTAGTAGAGCTTCCCGCCCCCGGCGGCGGGTACGATATCCAAAATTGATGGGCCAGTTTGCCTTGCTATTGCTCGTTAGCACACCTGAAAAAAAGACGCAACCTTATTACACCGTCATCAGCATGCGAAGTCACGGCTACTCAACAAGGTACACATCATTCAGATAATTAATACGATAACAAGCAAAAATAGTGAATACATGCACTTGAAACAGTTAATTACAACGAAAAGTTGTTGGTGTCAAGTAGGAATTACTAATTTTAATTATGTTAGTTTGGGTTGTTAGCCAACACATCTTCGGTGTTCATTAAAATTTATCTCAGGCTTATGACCATAGACATGAACTAACAGATTATGCTTAAAAATTGATCCTTGTCCTGAAATAAACAAAATCCACCTGACAATTTAATTATAAATGATCCTTAATAGTAAAATACAATTTAAACATAATTCTTTTTTAGATAGGTTTATTAAACGCAAAAGCAAGGTTTATTGAAATTTTTAAGATAACTAAAAATCACTGAAGCCAATAAAATGCAATTCACCGCTAAAAGTTTGCCGTTTTCTAAGTAATCCGGAAGCATTTAGCGCATTAATCCGGTCCGGTAAATATCAGGGGATGGGAAAAATTAAGATTCGGAACTCTTAATTAAGGCACATCGATTTGCAAGAGGAAATGGACGAGTTTTCAGGTCCCTGCGGGTTAATCGTTGTCCGGTGGAAGGATGCGACGCTCGCGCATCGATTTTTTAAAGGGGGTGCCGACCCCCGTCTGGCCCCTTTCGCCGATTAGAAACCGCACCTGCTCCTGTTTCCAATTCCGCCGGTTAATCGGGAATTAAGGAGGAATGTGTACGGGAATTGTGTGTCTAATTAATCTCTGACTTTGCTAAATGAAAAATGTAACAGTTTACGAAAATTAAATTAGACCTTTTTTATAATAACAGTGTAACATTATAAAGGACTTTAATTTTTAATTAGATGCACAGTATTTCGTTACTGTATGGTCAATAGATTAATTATTGTTTAATTGTGAACGCGTTCACTTTGTGGTAGAGGGATAGGAGGCCACAAGCCTGTTCCTACCTTACCCCTGTATTATTGTGGCTTAGTGCATTAATAACCATCTGGCATAACATATCGGACTTGTCGCTGTCAATGGTCATGAGTCTAGAGGATTTTGGGTGCCAGCCGACTCCAGTTTCAAAAGCCTTATTATAGCATGCGGGGCTCTGCCATAATGGATCCTTTTCATTCCCTAGCTACTCGTGGGACGTACATGGACCAAAAAGATGAACAGTGAAGCACAAATTTCACCATTTTCACCAATGACAAGGATGACTTGCACTGTGTTGGGCTGACCATGCCAGAGTCAACTGGCTAAAATACGCCCATCCGGCAGTGGGAGGGAGCCAAGGTACGGTTATCTTACCTTAAAGTCCCGATCTCACTGATTGAGCCCCGAAATGACCTAAAGACCTCCAACTGGAGGGTACTAGGAGAAATCCAAAGAGACCCAAGTTGACTAGGTTGAACTAAGATCTAAGAGTAGGAGGAAGCAAAGCGGTGTGGGGCTACCAAAGAAGTCTCGTCTATATCCAACCACCCAAGGAAAACAGTGGAAAGATCCTCCATTATCAACGACAACAAGGGATACATAAGATCCTACTCGATTGAAGGGGATGAATAATAGGGCAAAAAGCCCCGAAACACAAAATTGCATCCAATTGAATCACTCTAAAGCGGCATCAAATGCGACTTATTGAAGATTCAAAAGAAGCCAAATTTAACATAAGATTTATGCAGGAGCCTTGAATCAACAAGGGACAAGTATGGGGCTCACTCTAAGGCAAATGTAGTCTAGTGTGTAAAACGGACTGCATTAGTTCAAGGTCAATTCTAATGCTCAAGAACCATCTTAATTATACATCCATTCCAACAGCAGCGTCAGCAGAAGTTCCCACGAAGAAATGCAGGAGACAAATTGTCATGGCCTAGGCCAGGAAAACAAAACAACCTGAGGAGGTAAGTAAACTCGAGTGCTGCAGAAGAAGCAATACATATCTCTTTCTGGGCTGTGATGTCAACGCTCACAATATGATTAAATTAATTGTTCATGTTTATTAGACTCTTGCTTCTTTTCCAACAGAATACATAAGAAAATACATAAATATTAAATATTTGATGGTAGAGGCATTTATTTCGTGGTACATCTTGAATGACTTGCAATTGAGACAAAATAACTTTGTTTTATCACTTTATTTTTAAAAATTACAGTGACTATAGTCGAATCATTATCAAAGTAAAAGTAACTTAAATTACGAACAATTTTATATTTATATAACAGCGTTGAAAATGGAGGTATACATTAGGTCAGTCTGGTAGTTTAATTGTTCATGTTCTTTTAATTTTAATTTAAAACTACGACCAAACTGCCCTATGTATAAACTTTGGCATTCAGAACAAGTTAACTTGTAAACTCCAGATTTGTTTATGCTGTCAATCTGAATGAAATTAATAATTGAACAGGCGTGATATATTATCGGAGATCGATCGAATTTACGACCCACTAGGATGGATCAGCCCGGTTACATTCTTCGCGAAGTGTATTACGCAATATCTTTGCAAAACTGGATTGGATTGGGATGAACCTCCACCCGAAGAAGTAATTCGAAAGAGACTGCAATTTCGAGAAGAGCCTTGTCTGAGCAGGTTTTCGATGTCGCGTCATCTGCCTACAAAAGGAGCTGTTCTATGTCAACTACATGGCTTCTCAGATGCAAGTGAGAAAGGTTACGGATGCGTCATCTCGTTCGAGTTGAATTATATGAAAATGTGAAGACTGCATTGCTCATGGAGAAGTCAAAAGTCGCTCTACTGAAACAAGTTCCATTACCTTGTTTTGGAATACTGGTGATAGCGCGATTGCTTTATTATTTTAAAGATATCTTCGAATAACATCTTACAATTGTGTCGATAGTGGTATGGTCGGATTCGACAGTCACTCTTTCGTGGGTGCGTGGAAGCCCACATCGTCGAAAACTTAATTTGGCAGAGTGGCCTAGAGTGGTCACCTGTCCAGTGGTCACCTGAGTCATTTATGGTTGAATCAGATGTGAATGAAACTCTGAAGACCGAAGAAAAACATCTCGTTCTAAAAACAGTGATGAAGGATTATTTTCGGGATTAGCTTGAAGGAAAATTCTCTTCATTTTCTAAATTGAGACGTGTCGTTGCTTACTGCCTTCAATTCGCCAAGCGCTGTCGTAAGCTTGATACGAATGTAGGATCGTTGTCGACACAAGAACTATCGGAAGCTACCTTTGTGTATATTAAGGAAGCTCAAAGACTGGAATTTTCAGCTGAATTACATCTGCTGGATGCTGGGAAGATGGATACCCCTCATCTGAGGAGATTAAATAAAATAAATATAATGTCAAATATATTGACACCTAGTGTCAAATAAATATCCCTTTTTAGGGCAAAAAGGCCATATTTGGCATAATATTTGATGAATCGTCATCAATAGAGTCTTCGTGGAGCAATTGCCAGCAAAAGATTAGAGAGCGAGAACGGAAGAACACATATTTTGTGAGTTCAAGCCTTTCCAAATGTGATCAAAATTTCTGTGAAAAATTATTATGTAAAAATATTAGAATCTTTTTGCTAGCATATTGGATAAAATAAATAGTACCTAATACCTAATACCTTTCGTTGATAACAAGGGTATAATTCGAGTTGGTGGGAAAATTCGATTCGCTCAAGTGTCTTTCAACCAACGCTGGGAGCTTTAAATTTACACTCTATTATCCAAACTCAATTCTGGATAATTGGTGCGAGAAGTCGAATTCGCCAAGAGGTAAATAATTGTCTTCGATGCTTCAAAACACACCCTAAGCCAATACAACCGATGAAGGGCAATTTTCCAGGAATTAGATTAACAGAAATTAACGCATTTAGTCGAGTGGGCGTAGATTATTGTGGCCAGTTCGAAATTAAAATTAGTCGATTACGTACAAATTGCATGTACAAAAGATATGTGTGTGTTTTCGTTTGTCTAGTCACGAAAGCAGTTTACCTGGAATTGGTTTCTGAACTGACTACGTCCGCCTTTCTTGCAGCACTTCGTCGCTTTATTGCCAGAAAAGGATGAGTTACCGAAATCATTAGTGATAAAGAAAACAACTTTGTCGGAGCAAAACGTATTAGATGACTTCGCTCAACTTATGAAATCGAAGGAGTTTAATGCTGAAATCATGGACTACTTGGCAGAGAGACGAATTAATTGGAGTTTAAATCCCCCCTCAGCCCCTCATTTTGGTGAAATTTAAGAATCAGTCGTAATGTCGGCTAAAAGAAGAATTCAGAAGTTGACGTTCGAAGAATTTAACACCTTCCTAATTCAAGTTGAGTCCGTCTTGAACTCGCGACTTCTTTGTTCACTAAGCTCGGACCCGAGGGACCTTGAAGCACTGACGACTGGTCATTTCCTCAATATGGAGCCAGCTGTAATCCCAGAGATCAACTCACCACAAACTAATCTCAATAAATGAATTCGATGGTCGATGCTTGAGCAAATGCATCGTGCATTTTAGAAGAGATGGAGATCGGAATACCTGTTTACTCTTCAACTTCGTGGAAAATGGTCCACTGAAGCAGAGAATTCGAAACAAGGCGAACTAGTTACCTTAAAGGAGGATAATTCAACACCTCTTAAATGGAAATTTGCTCGTGTTTTGAAAGTTTACCCAGGGCAGGATGGTGTTGTCAGAATCGCTGACATTCTCACTGCAAAACGTTCTTTGACTAGACCTGTGGTAACACTGTAATTAATACAATTAAGCAAATAACCATAAATAATGGATACAAGAAAGATCTAATTAATGAACTTATACACAAATTTGAAATAAAACAAGCACAAACATATTTATATGCAAGACAGGTTTCAACTTTCACTTTCAAATCAATCATCCCTTTTGACAAAATTAAAAATGTCCTCAAAAGATGTAACATTAATATCAGTTTTAAACCATACACCAAACTTTGTAATTCAATTTTCAACGGTAAAACCCAGATTGACAACAAAAACAAATCTGGGGTTTACAAGTTAACTTGTTCTGAATGTCAAAGTTTATACATAGGGCAGTCTGGTCGTAGCTTTTAAATTAGATTAAAAGGGCATGAACAATCATATAAGTTAAAAAATAAAAATTCAACATTTTCAAACCATTTATTAGATTCTCACCATAATTTCGGCAAAGGTGTAATTTCAGTAATCCACTTAACGCATAAAGGCCGAAAAATAGATTTACTGGAAGCAAACGAGATTTACAAAGCTAAAATTAATCCCGGAATTTACCTATTAAACGACCAGACTGACCTTATGTACACCCCCATTTTTAACGCTGTTATATAAGTCACTGTAATTTTTAAAAATAAAGTGGTAAAACAAAGTTATTTTGTCTCAGTTACAAGACATAAATATTATACAAAACATACAAATATTTTGAATGGATGAAGTTGGTCTGACTTCTTGTGCCTGCGACAATCTTCCACTCTAAGCCTTGTTTCTCGTAGATACTGAGGGTCCCCTTTTCTTTCTATTTACCAATTTTTCATCTTTTTGGAGATGGGTTTATGACTGTTAAAAATGACATGTATATGGAGCAGCAAGAACACAAATAATATAGGTAAGATCTTCTTGAATTCATTATTTATAACAATTTGGATATTATTAATTGAGGTAGCAAGCACACTTTTTTTCAAAATTAGCATGTTGCGGACAGCCCTTTATTGGGTTATCAGTAAATTGAGTTCTACTTAGAGGCACAAAAGAAGACTATGGAGGAATACGAGGAATACAGTAAATTGCATCCAAAAGGCGTATGAATACAGTGTTCGACTAAAGAGGAGATCTCCTTTCACAGATGAGCTCTTGTAATAGAAAGATTTGGGCCCCCTCAAGATGCAAATCAGGAAACCTTTCAATTGTACAAAAATGCAACTGGGATGCCTATAGACAGGTACCCCCGAAATATATAATGAGAAGTTGAGAAAATAGAAAAGAATTTGCCCCAATTAGTACAAAGAGTGCTAAGATGAAAAGGTACGAGATGACACTATGGATATAAATAAAGTCTGTATTCAAAATATACTCCTAAGCACAACAATTCCATTGATTAGCAAGCCGAAGGATTTCTTATTCCCAGAACTATGGCCTTGAGTTCATCTTCCGAGTTGAAGTGCTACTTTACAGATGTTTTTTCAGGGGAACAAACACATAAAAATTGGGCAATATGTCGTCCGGGCTGTATGGTCAAGACAGGGTCTGGCCACTAAATCTTTCACCAATCAATGGAATGGTTATGCTCAGGCCTATGATATATACTTTAAATACGGACTTCATTTATACCCACAGTGTCATTTCGTACCTTTTTATTTCAACACCCCTTGTAATTACAGAGAAAGGTTTATTAAAGTAGCCACAAAAAATAGGAAAAAAAACTCAATTTAAACAAAAGGGATGATAGTACAAGATGACCATCTACCTAAAATGCAACCCGACAATGACTCTCAGCATATCTTCTAATTATGCACGAAGCATAACAATAAATCATATAAATGCTATATGTAATAATGAGATTTGAATGTAAACTCCTGAAGATAACCAATGAAAAGTCGCCGAAACGTCGAGATTTACAAAATCCAAATACGCAAGAAGAGACGCGTTAACTGATCAACACAGATAATAGTAAAATATATCGTTGGAGATCCTGGTTAATTTAATCATATGAAAAATACGACTCCTACTACGTGATATTTTATAATATAAACTTTTGGTAATGTATATAATGTGAGAAATTTCTATCAAAAAACTTATTCAAGTAAAAAATGATATAATAAAATGTATTAAAATCCTTTAGTTCGTTGTAGAAAATTAAATAATAAATTTAAAAATACGAAAACATTTCGTGAATCTACAACAATGAGTCTTACTAAGACTACAAAACAAATTAATTTGAAACAACTACTTCTCTAGCTAATACTTCGACAGACATTGAATAAAACAAATTAATTTGCGTGTTACAAATAGTACAACTATCAAAGCAACACTAGTTTGAACGTATTTCTTTCTGTAAAATGAGCTAAAAATGATTTAATGTACGTTAAATAATTTGTGAATGACTATATTATGATAAATTTGGAACAAAAAATTAATTTAAGTTGATGTAATTAAAATGAATTAGTAAAAGCAATTAAATAATTCAATACTCAATTTATAACCATCTGCAGACACGTGTTTCGATCTCTCGATCTCTTCAGTACAGCTTTATTATAAAATTGATTTCAAATATAATTATATAATTATATTAATTAATATAATTATATAATTATATTATAATAATAATTATATAATTCACAAATTATTTAACGTACATTAAATCATTTTTAGCTCATTTTACAGAAAGAAATACGTTCAAACTAGTGTTGCTTTGATAGTTGTACTATTTGTAACACGCAAATTAATTTGTTTTATTCAATGTCTGTCGAAGTATTAGCTAGAGAAGTAGTTGTTTCAAATTAATTTGTTTTGTAGTCTTAGTAAGACTCATTGTTGTAGATTCACGAAATGTTTTCGTATTTTTAAATTTATTATTTAATTTTCTACAACGAACTAAAGGATTTTAATACATTTTATTATTCAATTATGCTCTTAGTGGGTATTTTCCTTAATCCCGAACGTAATTATTTCCGTAGAATTTAGTAATCCATCTCAGGTATAAATTCAGACCCTCGGTCGGTTATATTTCATTATTGTGTCAGTTGCCGTACATATCTGAGTAAGTTATTTATATTTCATTATATTTTTATTTTAGTAAACGTTTTTATTTATATTTGAAATCAATTTTATAATAAAGCTGTACTGAAGAGATCGAGAGATCGAAACACGTGTCTGCAGATGGTTATAAATTGAGTATTGAATTATTTAATTGCTTTTACTAATTCATTTTAATTACATCAACTTAAATTAATTTTTTGTTCCAAATTTATCATAATATAGTCATTCACAAATTATTTAACGTACATTAAATCATTTTTAGCTCAGTTTACAGAAAGAAATACGTTCAAACTAGTGTTGCTTTGATAGTTGTACTATTTGTAACACGCAAATTAAATTGTTTTATTCAATGTCTGTCGAAGTATTAGCTAGAGAAGTAGTTGTTTCAAATTAATTTGTTTTGTAGTCTTAGTAAGACTCATTGTTGTAGATTCACGAAATGTTTTCGTATTTTTAAATTTATTATTAAAAAATGATATGCAGTATATCAATAGTATCGATTTGATTAGTATCCTTCATTTTAACGTTTATGTGTTTTTAATATTTACTGACTTGTCTGTATTTTATAAATAGGTTTGTTAATGAGCAGATGATAAAGTAACACTTTATACAAGCTAGCAACATTTTAGATAATTATTTGCGTTTGCATTTTTCATGTATGTTTGTTTAATATTTTTTACTTTTTAATTCTTGGTTATAATTAACAGTAAATTTCATTTTTGGACATTAAACACATATTATATATATTTTCATAATACAATCATAGAAGTATAATATTGTTAAAGCAATATATAATTTAGGATAATATATATTTAACATTTACTAATATTAACAAAAAAAAGTAAATATTCATACATATCAAACATTGAAAACGCTTACTTTTTCGAATACATACATTGATTCTTTCTTTCAAAAATAAAACGGCAAAGTTCACGGTCTCATTGGACGGGAACGTGAGTCGAATATCAAGCCTTTCTGTCAATTTCCCTTGTTGAATAATACATATGAAAACCCATGTAACGTCATGAACATGCACATATGGGTGAGATGTAAAAATATAATAAAATCAATTGCTCACCGTGCTTGTTGCTTACGTAAGTGACAATTAATATACGACTGGGTCGGTGCATATTTAACGAGACACGTGAAGTAAAACTTGTTCGTAACGGAAAATGCAAGGGAATATCTACAACAAAACTTCGACATAAAAGTTACATCCAAGCAGCTCAGGGTGACATCAATAAGGTTCATTAATAATGTAGTACATGAAAACTCGATTACTTTTCGAACCAAGTTTTATAATAATTAATGAGAATGATAATATATGTATTTTACTTATAGTGGGCCTACCAAATAATAGTGGGCCATATGGTTACTTACTTATGAATTTAATAGGTATTTAAGATATTTATATTGGTAAAATAAATTTATAGCGTTTAATTCACTTTCATTTGAATGTCATCATGAATTAATATATACAAAAATTTTATGTAATAATGGTTACAACTTCAAGAATGGCTACAAACTACAAGTGAAATAATTAAATTGACCTTTTAACATGAGTACTAGAAAGACATAAAATAAATACAGTTTAATTAAAAAGTAAATTATCCTATCTGCTGAATGAATAAAATTTCTCAGATAATTTGAGGCTGTAGTATCTAAGAAAGAAATACATAAATATATGTATAATTCAGATCTTAGAACTCGCTGCTGGAAAGCTGATGATAGTTTCCAGTAAATTGAGATACATATAACTCACTGAACATAATTTATAGAATATTTTGGTAATATTCGCACATTTTAACTGATATGTTTGATATAAATTGCTATGACCTTGACCTTTTCAGCGATACTTTAAGTAAAATAGTAAATACAGTTAAGTGTAGAATCAGCTATAACTAATTGCGCTATTTACATATATCTTTGTATATCTATTTATTGTTTACGTTTACGCTAACTTATAATTAGTAGTTTTGATTATTTTTGATATATTATTTCGTCTGTTCCTAATTTGAATTACTTTATTTCAGCGTTTTATTTTATTTTATTGTTCATAACCTATTTGTTGTTATTTTGTAATTTATATTATCCTGTAATTGGATACATATCTGTTGGATAATAAAGCATTTATTTATTTATTTATTTATTTATAAATTGAACCGTGTTTGAAAATATAAATCTCATCTCTCTCTACCAATAAAATTATTACCTAAAACAAGTTTATCTGTACCACCTGCATGGATAGAACTCGGTAGTTTATTATAGATATAAAAGTTATAGTTTATAACAAAAAATAATAGTAATAAACAAACAGAACTAATTCATAGTGAAGTAAAAAATAAAAAATATAAAAATACGAAAACATTTCGTAAAACCACAACAATGAGTCTTACTTTCATTAAATTAATTAGCAAAGGCAATTAAAAAAGCTAGCATTCAAGTTTATAATCATCTGTAAACACGTGTTTCGATCTCTTCAGTACAGCATTATTATATAATTGATTTTAAATACAAATAAAAATATTTTTTTACAAAAATAAATATAATGAAATATAAATAACTTACTCAGGCATATACGGCAACTGACACAAGAATGAAATATAATCGACTGAAGGTCTGAATTTATACCTGAGATGGCAATTGTCGCGAACAGCAAAATAAATATTTGAAAGTGTTATAGTATTTAATGAAATTAGTTTAAATTCAATTTTCATAATTTTTCATGTTATAGTCACATTTAAACAATTTAAAATACATTTTATTCTATTCTTGCGCTACATTCTTGATGGAACGAAATTTTCAAATTGGGTAAATTAAAGCACTTGTTATGTTCCATAATTTTTAGTTTACACTTTGAGAATGATCGTAAAAGATCGAAACACGTGTCAGGAAATTGAAAATAAAATTATAGAACATAACAAGTGCTTTAGTTTACCCAATTTTACATTTTATTCATTTATTAGTTTATTCAACAGAAATAATTTCATTCAAATTAGTGTTGCTTTGATAGTTGTACTATTCGTAACACGCAAATTCATTTTGTTTTATTCAATGTCTGTCGAGGTTTTAGTAGTTATTTCAAAATTAATTTGTTTTGTAGTCTTAATAAGACTCATTGTTGTAGATTCACGAAATGTTTTTGTATTTTATAATTTATTATTTAATTTTCTACAACAAACTAAAAGATGTTAATACATTTTATTGTAAAGTAAATCGTTGATATGAACTAAATCTATGGCCTTTTGCCCTTATGTGGATATTTATTTGACTTTATTATATTGTTTTGAGGCTTATGGTTTTATGACATTATTAAAACCCATTAACTCGATTCTCCCACTAAATCAATAGACTCAATTAAACAAAATTAAGCAATCAAACTTAAAAAACTTAATTAACTCGTTACATCTGAATACCTTAAACCCATATCAACCCCAAACATTAAAATCATGTATCCTTTGACGTTAGTATCATGTACTCCAATATATTAACTAAATAATCTTCTAAATTTACTGGATAAATCAAATGGTTTAAAGCAGAATTAATTCAACATTTAGAAACCTCTGTAAACCAAAACCGTTCTGAAGATATTTGGATATATTAAAATTACTTAAATGCCACTGTATTATGTCAAGAGATTATATAATGATGGGAAAAATGAGTAATTTGTGAAGCAAATATTGATCGTAATGAGCAAGGATATAATGTACCAATAAAAGATTTTTATAGCTGCTAAATGTTTTTTTTTTTATATATAAAAGTCTTAATTACTAAAATCAGATAAAAATATAAATATATAACTAGAGTTAAAACAATAAAATTAGTGTAAAGGAGATAAAAAAGCTTAAACTAGTGTAAAATAATATTACTAAAATAATTAAAAATAAAATCGCTAAGATAGGTTTTAAATTCTAAAATTGTGAAAGTTATTGGATAAACACTCACGGATGTCATAGAAGGCCATTTGCTGGAGATACGATTTAAGTCTAGTTTTGAGTCGATGGTTATTTAGAGATTTGACGGAAACAGGCAGTGCATTATATAAAATAGGTCCATAGTAGTTAATACCGTTTCTGTTTTTCGATAATCGCAATGGCTTTAGCGATATATTTGATTTTTCTCGTGTATGGTAATCATGTATGTCAAAATTAATATGGTATGTAGATATATTTCTTCTAATATACATTACACATTCTAGGATATAAATGCTAGGCAAGGTAAGTATTTTGAGATTGACAAAACTTTCCTTGCAATCATCCCTAAAGCCAAGGGAGATAATTGTACGAATAGCTCGGCGTTGTAGACCAAATAACCTACTACTTATAGTTGAGTGACCCCAAGTTAGTATACCATACGTCATATGTGTATTAAATAAAGCAAAGTACGCAGCTCTTAGGGTCGGTTGTGGGAGATAAGCTTGAATTTAACGCAATAAATAAATTGCTTCACATAGCTTATCTGCAGTGACCTTACCATGCTCATGCTAATTTAATTTACTATCCAAGGTTATACCCAGGAACTTTGAAGAAGATACCTCACTGTTGTGCTTGAGTGAAAAAATTACAATAACTGTTTTACTAGAATTTAATGATAACTTGTTTTAATTGAACCATTCCAAAATATTTTTATTTGATGTTTCGCTATTAATTATTGCAGATCTTAAGTCTTGTGATTTATTTAAACAGGTCGTATCGTCACCGTAAAGTATTATGGAACAATCAATACTTTTTGGTAGGTCATTGACATATATTAGAAACTTTTTAGACGTTAAAGTAAAAAACACTTTATAAATTTTCAAAAACACTTTATTGCATTAAACTCGCAACAATTGTTTCGCCACACTGTGGCTTCTTCAGGCGAAGAAATGGTATCCTTACAAGTTTGTGTGTAGTTTAAATAGTAATTAAGGAGGTGGGAAGGGGGATGGGGGATTTTTATTTTTAAAATTAAACATGTTGAGTAGTGGCGAGCGATTGATGTCGGTTTGGTCATTCAGTAGGAGGCCGGTATCTTTTCTTTTGTTTATTTCGAGGTTTTCTAATAAATTTAACTTCCTTCCTTTTTCTTCTTGGTGGAGTATTTTGAAATCTTTGTTGAAAGAATGTCCTTCGTCTAACAAATGATTGGCATATGTGGACGTCCTCTTGTTGTTAATGTATGAGGTACGATGTTCTTTTATTCTTTCGGAGAATGCTCGTCCTGTTTGCCCGACGTATGTTTTGGGGCAGTCTCCGCATGTCAGCATATATACTCCACTGCGTTGAGTTCTAATGGTAGGATCTTTATTGTTTTTTATTAAATTGCCTAAATTATTATTAGTTCTGAAGGATACATTTAAATTTTTCTGTTTTAGAATATTTGCAATTTTTAAAGAGACTGGTCCTGCATATGTTATTGAGGTGAAATTATTATTTAGTTTATTTTTATTTAGTGGGTATATTGAATTTAAAACTTGTTGTTTTTTCTTTTTTTTTAAATATTATTAATGAACTGTATGGCGAATCCATTTTTGTTGGCGATTTGGTGAATAATATTTAATTCTTTTTCGTAATTGTGTTCTGTCATCGGGATGTTAATTAATCGGTGGTATCATACTGTTATATGCGGCTATCTTATGAGGTGTTGGGTGGAATGAATTATTGTGAATGGTGGTGTCTGTATGTGTGGGTTTTCTAAAAATTGCGAAATCATGTTTATTGTTAATTTTTGTTATTGTAAGATCAAGGAAGTTAATGGAGTTATTTATTTCTGTTTCTATTGTAAATTTAATGTTTTTATGCAGACTGTTTAGTTCTTTTAGCAATATTTCTAATTGTCTATTTGTGCCGGTAAATGCTACTAGTATGTCGTCTACATATCCTGTGCCAATATAAAGTAATCCTTCGGTAATTTTTATACTTCTAGAGGCGGTACGTTTGTAAATAAATTTTTGACATCAAATGAAACAAATTTGCAGTTTGGGGGAAGTTTTACATCTTTGATTTTGTTGATTAATTCTAAACTGTTTTTGACGGAAAATTTCTGAGGGTAAAGTTTGTGTATTCTACAATACGTTTATGGAGTGCTTGGCTGTTTTTGTGCAATGGGCATTTATGTAGGAAATTTATTTACAAACGTACCGCCTCTAGAAGTTATAAAAATTACCGAAGGATTACTTACCGATAATCAGGCCAACCCTATTATAATCTCGGAAATTTTTAAACCTTTTGTATGTCTTAAACTCACAAAATTAGCCTACAATTCAATGAATCGTTCTAC